>JAPYYV010011576.1:0-10706 GCA_030522625.1 Copidosoma aretas | reverse complement strand
ACTTTGAAGCTTTATACTTTAAAAACGGTACGGCTGAGATTACTGAAATTTAAATATAACATACATTGATACCTAAAGAACTTATCTTCAAAATTTGAACACAATGGTAAATAAAGTTATTTTGGCATAAACGTCCTTAAGACAAAGAACAAGACGTCGGGCCATCATGGAGTGAAATTTTCGGACGTTGATAGCAAAACTTTTGACTCGAGCCATGAGTTAGGAGCAGCATGGCTTTTCAAGTCAGAAGCGATGTCAAAACCGAAAGTTTTTGAGAAGACAAAGTGAATCTTTAAGAAGCATCACCTGAAAACAATTCAAGAGAAAATGGATAAAGTGCCGGGGTTATAAGTTAGAAGCGTCATACTCAGTCGAGTTAAATAACTTAGGAGAGTCAGCGATCAAGGGAAAAAAAAAGGAAAGATGAAGGACAGGAGTTAGAGAGATCACACAAGGAAGTTGCGAGTACGGATATTGAGAATTGGCCATATCTTTCGGTGATATTTTGTGGACAGGAGTACGGTGCTCTCATCGATACAGAAGGGCAGTCATCGCTTGTCGGGCCATAGTTAGCCGGACCATCTAAAAGTCGACTGAAGCCAACGAACACGGCGATTGTTGGTGTTAAGAATACTGTATCAAAAGTATTAGACACTTTAGAGCTTAGCTGCAAAAGCGACGGTTACAAGGGAGAGGTACAGGTTAAGGCGAACAGGAATATTAATCAGGATATAGTTTTAGGGAGAGATTTTTAGGAAGCGTTTGACTTTGACGTGCGTTTGAGTAAAGGATTATTCCGAGTTTTTAAGGGGAAGTGGCATCATTTAAAGGGTATAGGGGACACGTCGAAAGGTAGGTTATAAGCGTAGTGCGCCGAAGTAAGCGATATTTCCGTAACACATCGGGCTGGGGATATAATGGCGCCTACCGATAAAGTCTAAGGAGCGATTAGGGTTGCGTTGAAAAATAAAGGCCGGGTAAGATGGCAAACACCTAAGTCGCCGACGGTCTGAGTAGGAAAGAGTGCATAGTTGTGTTTGGAGTACAGGTTTTTGGATATAAGTGATAGGTAATATGATAGAGGGGGACTTAGCGAAAACGTGAAAAATTCGGGTTAGGAATCTGTTTGTTCTGTTTCGTTTGCGCAGGTAAGGTTGAATTCGGCCAAGCAAGTCGAGTCAGAGTGGAGAAGAAAAAGGAATTTTAAAGGTTAAGGAGAGGGGAATACTGCTTTACCGATGGGCACTGCCACGACGACAACCGTGCCAATCCGCCCAACAACTGGCTGGTCTCCACCAGTACTAGCGGAACATTCTGGTGGGTAACCCATAGCTGTGGGAAGGTCGTGGAGACTATCTCCACGGGACCTGACCCAAACCTGGGGGGCATACCTGCCCAGGATGTAAACATCAACTCTGACGGGATGCCCTCCGATCACGAAAATAGCAAGGAGATAATCTCCCAGGTGCTCGACTAAAGATCAGAGGGCGTATCCCTTCAAAAAACCAACATCTAGACGTTTCTAATTTAATTGCAGGTACAGCAAAAGGAGAAAAGAGGGTAGATCACCAGAAGAGGACCACGGGGAGCCACCTGCCCCGAATGGTGTTCTACATATAAGTGTAAATATACATATATACATATACTAGTGGAGCTTAACCTCCTGCGCGCTCCGCACGCCAACCCCCAAGATTTATATTCTATATAAAAATTAATATTTTATTACTTCTTTTTCATTCTGTTTTTTCTTTCATTTCTATTGTACCTAATATAAAATGTATTATTAAATGTTATTTTTGATATTATTATTTATATAATTCTCATATTTTTTTATAATATTGATATCATAAAAATTATGTTCATCATGCATACTAAAAAAAAATGTAAAGAAAACAGTAAATTTTGTTTAAAAATCGGAAAAAATATATTACATTAGTATGTTTTATTAATAATTTAAAATTTTTTTAAATAATGAATGATAAAATTAAAAACAACGATATTGTAATGATAAATATTTTTCTTCCGAAATATAATCAACGATTTTCTTTAAAACTCATATTAATGGGGTGAAATGATTTTTATTAAATTATTTAAGAACATAATATGTTATTTGTAAGAAATCATTCACTGATTTTTGTGAAGCTATTTGATTAATGTGATATTATACTCAAAATAATTTTATCTTTAAAGAAAAAACAACTGTGATGTTGTTTTATCGTATATGATTATTTTTTTCATAATTTTGACTTTCGGATAATATTTCTAGTGACATTATTTTGTATTAATATAAAAACCATTTTACAGAAGATTTTGTATTGGATGTAGAAAATCTAGCTCATCTATACGTTAATAGAATTATCGCTCCAGTAATAAAGTCTTGCAAATTCTTCAATTCATCTGCACCTTAGAAATTTTTTTTTTTTCAAAAATCAGATAAGATTGATGAAATTGCTTTTTTTTTTAAAAATGTTATAATAATTAAATGTTAAATAATAATCTAAATACATTTATCAATTACAAATATAAGAAATATAAAATTTTTTTTTGGAACGCAATTAAAGAAAGATAACAAACAGGCTGGCGCATGCGCCTTCACCACTGCCGACTGCCGCGCCGTCTGTAGCAGGGCTCTAGAAAGTAGCAAGAAGAAGCGCACCAGATTCAAATCGGCTATATGAGCATATCCGCTAATACCAAGTAACCTTAATCCCCAGCGTCTTATCCCAGTAACCCGGGGTATAACAAGTATATAATATAGTAAGTAAATAAATTACTATAAAAAGAACAACATAACCTGTATTCCAACCTTTATAACCCAGTAAACAGGGGGGCAGTACGTTTGATAATATAATAATTAAATAAAATATTATTAAAATAACAACAGAACCTAAATCCCAAGCTTTTTCACCCAGTAACCCGGGAGACATCAAGTTTGATAATCTGATGATTGAACAAATTAATAATAAAATAACAAAATAACCAAAATCCCAAGCTTTTTAACCCAGTAACCTGGGGGGGAGTAAAATTCATATTATAATGATTAAACAAACTAATTATAAAATAACAACATAACCTGAATCCCAAGCTTTTTAACACAGTAACCTGCGGGAAAGCGAGTGAATAATATAGTGAGTAAATAAATTACTATAAAAATAACAGCATGACATATATCTCAAGCATTTTAACTAAGTTACCGGGGGGACAACGATTTAAATAGTATATTGATTAAATAAATTATTGGTTAAATAACAACATCACCTATATCCCCAGCTATTTAACCCAGTAACACGAGGGTAGCGAGTTAATTAATATAATGATTAAATAAATTACTAAAAATATAAAATCATAACCTGAATCCTAAGCTTTTAAACCCAGTAACCCGGAAGACAGCGTATTTATATTATAAAGAATAAATAAATTATAAATAAAATGATAACATAACCTGAATCCCAAGCTTTTGAACGGAGTAACCGGGTGGACAGAGATTTAAATAATATATTGATTCAATAAATTATTAGTTAGGTAACAACATTACCTGAATCCTAAGCTTTTTAACCAAGTAATTTGGGAGATAGCCAGATAATAGTATTTTATTGACACAAATTATAAAATAGCAATTCCACCTACATCCCTAGCTTTTATCATTCGAAAATTCTATAATAATAACTCGCTACCTTCCGGGTTACTGGGTTCAAAATCTTGAAATTTAGGTAATTTTGTGGTTTATTTATACATTATTTATTCATTATATTATTAAACTTGCTGTCCCCAGGTTACTCGGTAAAAAAGCTTGGGATTCAGGTTTTGTTGTTGTTTATACAGTAATTTATTTTCTCACTATATTATTTACTCGCTTTACCTTGGGTCACTCGGTTAAAAAGCTTGGGATTTAGGTTATGTTGTTATTTTATTAATAACTTATTTGATCATTATATTATTTAACTCACTGCCACCTGGGTTACTCGGTTTAAACGCTTGAGATTTAGGTTATGTTATTATTTTTAAAGTAATTTATTCACTTTTCCCTTTATTTACTTACTTTTCACCAGGTTACTGGGTAAAAAAGCTTATAATATAGGTTGAGTTGTTATTTTATTTATAATTGATTTAATTATTATATTACCAAAGTCGCTGGCCCCCGGGTTAATGGGGTAAAAAGCTTGGGATTTAGGTTACGTTGTTATTCTACCAATAATTCATTTATTCATTATAGCATTAAATCGCTGTTCCCCAGATTACTAGGTTAAAATTTTTGGGTTTATTTTATAGTATTATTTTTATAGTAATTTATTTACTTACTTTTTATTTACTCACATTCCCCCGGGTTACTGGGTTAAAAAGCTTGGGATTTAGGTTTTGGTGTTATTTTATTAAGTTACTTATTCACTATATCATTGAACTCGCTCCCCCCTGGTTTACTGGGTTAAAAAGCTTGGAATTTTTGTTATACTGTTATTTTGACAGTAATTTATTTACTCACTATATTATTTACTTGCTGTCCCCCGGGTCACTGAGTGAAAAAGGTTAGGATTAGGTTATGTTGTTGTGTAACCAAATATTCATTTAATCATTATATTATTAAACTTGCTGCCCCCTGGGTTACTGGCTTAGAATCCATGTAGTTTATGTTATGTTCTTATTATTAAATAATTTATTAACTTTCTTCTTTACTTACACGCTTTCCCAAAGGTAACTGGGTGAAAAAGCATGGAATTTAGGTTATGTTGTTATTTTATTAATAATTTTGTTACGTGACAACTTTAATTTCTCAATTAAAAGATAAAATTTAATTGTATTAATTGAGAAACCAAACAATGTTTAAGGAAAAAATCGAAATATAAATATTATATTCATAATGTTACTAGAAAATCAAGGTTGTCCCTAAACAGTGCTGACTTTGTACTTCGTCACTCATTGAGAGTTAAAGGAAGTGCTGAATTACAACCAAAGCGAGCACGAAGTCCAAAACATCTAGTCGGCATGTATTGCATTTCGAGGAAATCTAACTCCTCGCTTAGCCTTGTTGTGAAACCAAAACTTTCTGCGGGGCCTTATCTTATATATTGCCTCTGTGCGACGTTTTGGTTTTAGAAGTGTACTGCCACTTATCGAAAGCAGTTAATTTAGTAGTCTACTGCGACTCATCGAGAGCAGTTTATTTGAGTAGCTTATCACCGCTCATCGAGTGTGGTCATTAATTACAATCAAATAGATTTCCGTTACAGATCGAGTAAATAAAAGTTCGACCATTATTAGTAGTTTAATAAATTGATGAGTTTAACCGTTTATTGTAATAATAAATAGATCGATTTGTTCAGTGAAAAGAAAAAAAGAAAAAAATTTTATACAACTAACCTTTCCCACAAAAAGATAATACGGCTATCATAAAGGAGTACAGATTCAGGTATACAATATAAAATATTATACACAAACCATTCAACGATAACTTACTCTATCTCTCTCCCTCTTTCGAAATACATGTATGACAAGCGAGTAGCTGGACACACTGCTAGTCTTGCGGCCTGTACAGCAGCAAGAGACACAGTCCACAACCTTCTAACCTTTCGTTGGAAGTAAAATAAAGTTTAATGACTAAAGAATAAATAGTCATTTAACAAATTTATTTATTCATTATAATACTAAACTCGCTGTCCCCCGTATTACTGGGTTAAAAAGCTTGGGATTTATGTTATGTTGTTATTTTTACGGTAGTTTTTTTTTCACTATATTATTAACTCGCTGTACCCCGGGTCACTGAATTAAAAAGTTCAGGATTTAGGTTATGTTAATATATCATAGATAACTTATTTAATCAATACATTATTAAGCTCGCTGTCCCTCGTGTTACTGGGTTAACAAGCTTGGGATTAATGTAATGTTATTTTTACAGTAATTTAATTCCTTACTTTATTATTTACTTGCTGCCCCCGGGTCACCGGGTTAAAAAGCTTGGGATTTAGGTTACGTTGTTATTTAAACAATTCTTTATTTAATTTTTATAATATTAAACTTGCTGTCCCCCGAGTGACTGGATTAAAAAGTTGGGATTTAGGTTATCTTGTTATTTCATTAACAATTTCTTTATTTATTATATCATTTAACTCGTTGTCCCTCGGGTTACTGGGTTAAAAAGCTTGGAATTTAGGTTATGTTGTTATTCGACCAATAATTTATCCACTCACTATATTATTTACTTGCCATGCCCCGGGTTACTGGGTTAAAAAGCTTATGATTCAAGTTATGTTGTTATTTAATCAATAATTTATTTAATCATTAAATTATTAAATTCGCTGTCCTCCGGGTTACTAGGTTAAAAAGCTTGGGATTTAGGTTATGTTTTTATTGAATCAATAATTTATTTACTCACTATATTATTTCTTTGCTGTTCCCCGGGTTACTGGGTTAAAAAGCTTGGGATTTAGGTTACTGGGTTCTTGCGGTTTTGCCCATATAACCGATTTGAATCTGGCGCGCTTCTTCCTGCCACTTTCGGGAGCCCTGGTCTGTAGTCTGCCCTTGCATGGCACAGAACGAGTTCAGTACTATATAGTATATAAATATATTTGTGTGGATGTGTACATATATAAAATTTATAAATTAATTATATAAAATAATTCCCTGTCCTCTGGGTTACTAGGTTAAAGAGCTTGGGAGTTAGGTAACTTGTTTTTGCGGTTTCTCCCATATAGCTTATTTAAATGTTCTGCGTGGCGGCGGCCACTTTGTGAACACTGCTGCACTCTGCTATTCTGCTTGTCTTTCTCTCATGCACACGATGCTGTCGATGATGGTGCGCTGCAGCTGCTAGGTCCTTATCTTGAGCAAGTCGAACTCGATTTGAGCATGCACTTTAGGGCGCATTTTCGTCATCTGCACATCCAAAGAAGTCAAAAATTGGTTTCTGCTCATGCGCGAGCGGTGAAACATGTGCCTCTTGACTTGTTCAAGATAAAGCCTGTGCTGCTCCAGCTCTATATATATACGTATACACATGTATGTAGCCTATGTCTATACTGCCGTATATCGTTGAAATCGTGACGTGGCTGTAATACGGGATTAGCTGGGCCCCTGTTTCGGATAAGGTACGATCAGGCAAATAATGGGAGCGTTTGATTTGCATCAATGAGTCACTCGTTCTCATTTTTTAAGTTATGAATATATAAATTATAATGACTGAAGAGCAAAATTCTACCAAACATTAACATTAACTTTCTTTCTGACTGGTGGTCCTTATACCCTTCATGCTGTTTTCATAGATTTTCCTGGATTTTTAGGTAAAACTTTCCTATATAAATCAATTTTTATTTTTTAATAGTTCATATTTTAATATTTTATTAATTTTTGAAATAGGGCATAATTTTATGGTTTTATAAAAAGATTTATCTGGTATGAACTCTATTGTTGTGATTGTTTTATTATAATATATTTGGTTCATTAAACAAATGTATACAATGTCGTATACTTTTTAATATAGTTAAAGAATTTATTAGAATTATATGAGTAATTATACCTAAGAAAAGGTTTAACTCACCTACCTATATGGCTTATGGGAGTTTTGGAATACACAGATAAAAATTGTATGAGATATACGTTTTAATGTATGTATACAACTGTGTTATGAAATAATTACTAAAGTTTAGATTTAGAAAAAAGTGTATGAAAATACTTTAACTAATTAAGTGAATTAGGAAATGTAGAAAATAATATTTAGATAGATTTGCAGAATAGAACCACATTTTAGGTAAGGCCTTAGGGGGTGGGCTGATTGGGGTTAGACTAGATTAAGTTGGGGCTGTGGTGTGCTAATCAAGAAATTCAAATATAAAATTGTGTTATATCTAACAGAGGATTATAAGAGAGTGGGAGCTACAAATGAGGTACTCTACATTATATTTCTACTATTTTTCCCATGATTTTTTCTGTTGCGGGGGGCCAGAATTACTTTTGTGAAATATTTTTTTCTTATTTTTTTTCAATGACTTCTAAATATTGTTTTATTTTTTATTTTTGTATTGAAGTACAAACGTACCATTGCATTTTAAATTATTAATAAACTTGCTACAGGGAATCGTTTATTTTCAGATTTCAATAAATTTAAGAAATACAAAGGGCCGTAAAGAAAAATGTTTTATTTATAAGTTTTAGCCCATTAATTTATCTAGAATTTAGTAAAAAATGTTTTTTCAGTCACCAATAGTCCGGTCGCAAATGACCAAAAACCACGAAAATCTTCTTTTTTGTTTTGTTTGAATAACTATTGTTGGAATACAATTGTGATGCTTGAAATTCATCTAAACATAGATTACGTTATGTAGAAGTAAAAGTCATAAACTTTACTTGATTTGCTAGACAGTTCACAAACAATGGAATTTGCACCAAAAAAAACTTCAATGTTTCAATTTATTCTAAAATTTCTTAAAGGATCGTACATAACCGAATTTAATTTTACATACTAACATAATCGTATCTTTCATTATTTGATTATAAAATTTATGATTTTATTGTATTAAACTAACATTTTTCAATGAAAACTATTTAAAGCTTGATTGCATATTTTTAATTTCTTAGTTTCATTACAATTAGACAATTGTTTTCATTTCATTAAATTACTTGAATTTGTCTGCAAATTTTTATAAAAAAAAAGTTACAGTGCGACTAATTGTTGTGGAAATAAACTTTTTGCTTTTCTCAGAAATTACTGTTTATTTTGTTTATTAAAATTCAGACCTTAAACAAAAGTACGTAATATTTGAAGCACTACATTTTCAAACGACTAATTTTGCAACTGATTATGGCTCTATGTACTGTTTCTACGACGAATTATACACAATATTTTCCCGTAGTGTTTTAAAAGTTAATTCTAATTGCCAGAAAAGTTTTTATTTTCTCAATATCTTTTTCCAATTGTATTTTTCTGTTCCCTTGTAAAAGTTGATATTAGTGGCAGCTTTTCTAAATAATAATTGATGATTATACATAGAAACATTCATTTCATTTAATTAATTTAGTAATTTTGAAATAAATAAATAATTCTTTACTCAATTTTTACACTTTTTATTAATTTTTTTTTTAACAAATTTTTAGAATTACAATCTTTTATTATAATTTGTACATAAATATGATTTTCTATTGGGTAGTTATGTTATGAACATTGCATATTATTCTTTCAAAACTATTTCATTGGTTAATAATTCAATTTTTAACTTACTTTGCATTTATTTACATTTAATAATACCCAATTTAAGATTAAGCAGTACTACCAGATGATTATTATAATAATTTCACGCAAGGTAATTAAAATGATTAATTGAATATTAAAACATATTTTGAAACTACACTAAATTAACAAATATCATAATTTAAAATATGACTACATCACTTTCAATACATCGCTGTGGATTATTTGCTGTGTTAGCACCATCATAAATACTTACATATTTTTGTTAAACAAACATAACTGCTATTATGTATACTACGTATAATTGCTAAATTTATTTTCTGTCGGAATGCATAA
The DNA here is from genome assembly GCA_030522625.1 of Copidosoma aretas. Taxonomy (NCBI): domain Eukaryota; kingdom Metazoa; phylum Arthropoda; class Insecta; order Hymenoptera; family Encyrtidae; genus Copidosoma; species Copidosoma aretas. The sequence goes on along the minus strand of JAPYYV010011576.1, from coordinate 1,192 downwards.
AGAATGTTTAAAAAAATAAAATATTACCTGAACGTTATATATATGATAACATCATTACAATTACTTAATAAAATACGATTCCTTCGTAAATACTTGAATTGTAATTTTAAAATATTTAATACGTGTGCATTGCGGTTGAACAAAAAAAAAATGATTTACTGCAACTACGTTTTTAATACTACTAAATGATCAATATTCTACGGTCTATTTGTAATTTTTTCATTTTTATCTATATTATGCGAGGTACCATCTGAAAGCTTAGGATTTTTACTATAATACAGTAAGTGTTGTAATGTGTAACTCATTGATTACGGTTACAAATGAAAGATGTTTTTAGGTTGCTTCATAATAGGTTGTTTATAATTTGAGTTGAGTAAATATGATATATTTTGAGTAAATAAATAAGGACTCCGATGCAACCAGCGGGTTTTTATTTATTTAATAAACTACCTATGCCATCTAAACTACTAGCGTGGAAGCACCCATAAAATTGAAAGTATAACACACCTTTACAGTAAGTATAATAGACAGGATTATATTGCTAATGATATTTTGTACTAAAAAGACATGGTATCCGATTGGAAGATCTTAGCTTATCACTGTTCAGATATAGTTTGCTAGATTTCAGCACAATAATACTTTGCAAACATCTCTTTTTTTGCACCATCTGCATGAATCGGTTGCTCCGCCGTATTCTTGTAAGAATTCTTATTGTCGCGTGTACTTTATTTCGAAATCGAAAAAAATATTCTGTTTATACTCTTAATTAGTAAATAAATGATCAATCAATAAACATTATCAGCGTGCGAGTATATTTGGGTATTTGGTTGTAGGTACTCAAGTTGTATAATATTTTTATGTTGTCTTGAGCTAGAGCGAACGGTTCTGCCGTTATATTTTCATGAATCTTGTCACTAACAGTCCGTTTTATTGTTCTGCATCTGTCTACATATTAAATGATTTGTGGGGGAAAAATAGAAAATTCCAAGTGGAAGTAAGATAGGCTTCATCTGTATCCGGTTGTTTTCGGCAATATTCGACGATGTTAGAGGGCTAACGTGAGATGGTTTGTCTGTAATCGGAATTATTCGTCGGTTTTCGGCAGAGTACAGCGATATAGTGTCTTTTGGGTGACTTCGGCTATCTTCGTTTATGAAAACAAGCATCACGTCAAAATTTTGAAGTTTTTGAG
>JAPYYV010011575.1:0-10708 GCA_030522625.1 Copidosoma aretas | reverse complement strand
GTTTGTTTTTTTTTTTTTTGGTACCCTGACTTTTTTTTTTCTTTTTTTTTTTAATTTGCGATTTTTACGTTTATTTTTCGTGTTTTTTGAGGTTAGAAAAAAATTCTCACGTGCTGGAGCAATTTGGACACTGAAATCGGATTCAGCACCTCGAAATACATGTAGTATGTATATTCGCTTATAGGTACCCTGACTTTTTTTTTATGGTTCTGTGTTATCTATGCAATATAACAATTGATAAAATTAAATTAAAATTTTCATACTTCAAAAACAGCAAAAACAGTTTTTTAAGCCTTAGAAATTGCTACAGAACCTTGGTAAGGTTAAAAACGTCAAATCTTTTTGTGAACCGAAATAAGGATATAAAAAAATAAATTTTGAGCCATAAATCATTAAAATCATTTTGAGTGTTTCTAAGGTATGAAAGATTCAAGAAAAAAAATTGTAGATTTTCTTTCAAAAAAAAACCATATACCGTAAAAAGAATTTTTCAGTTTCAAATGGAGATGTTTTAATGCTATATGAGATACAACTATTAAAGCAAACGATTTTGAAGTTTTTTACTCTAAAAGTAGCAAAAAACCGCTTTTTTAACACAAAAATCGTTATAACAACCTTATTAAGGTTTGAAATTTGAATTTTTTTGGAATGAATACAAGAATGTAAGACCAAATATTTTAAGCCGTTAATCATCGAAATCACTTGAAAGGTTTCTAAAATATAAGTGGCATCCACAAAAAACTTAGTATTTCTTGAATAAAAACTAGATAAAACATTTTATTGAAATGATTCAAAATGCAAAATAGAGCTATTTCGAAGCTCTATTGAACGTTACTATTTAGAAATTTAAATTATGTTTTTTCTCCCTTGAAGCAGTATAAAACCTGTTTTTTGATTATAAAAATCCTTATAAATACCTTAATAAGGTATAATACCTAAATTTTTTTTCCGAGCCGCCATAAGAAGGTTAAAACATAAATTTTAAGCCCAGAATTGTTTAAATTTACCTTTTGGTTCCTGAGATATGACTGATTACATACACACTCACACATAAATAGACACACGGATGGACTTTTTATAAAAAACTGTATTTTTTAATTTTAGACACTGTAGAAAACATTTCTCACGTATTTCTAGGAAATGTTTTTACCGAAACAAAGCTTTCTCTATGAGGAAGCAAAACAGGTGCATCAATGAATAAAATAGTTTATTATTTCTGAACTCTGTTTTTTCAATATCATAAGCAACATATGTCATAATTATCATGATAATTTCTTTACACGGAAATAACATATCTCATGTGGCATCTAAATAAAAAAATGTATAGTTGGCCATAAGAAATAAAAAAATTTTACATTATCTAAGTATTTTAGTCAATGCTGTGACGTTGAATTTCTTAGTTGTGATCAAGAACTCAAGAAGTAAAGAAAGTTCATTTCTGCATAGGATTATAGTTTTAAAAAAGTTATTTTTTTATTTCTTATTCAGGTATATCATTTGAATAAATGGTATGCTCGTACTTTAATTTTTTGCAATTTCTAATTTATTTAATAAGATTGTTCGGGTTTGTTATGTATTCGTGTGTGTTTTGTTAATTTTTTTTTTTTAGTACATAAAGTATTACGGAAATTTTTCACATATTATCAAAGTTAATTTATGAAGAAATAACAATTAATCAATAATTACCGATTATTAAACTTAAACTGTGAGTTGTAAAATGAATGATGGATGTAAAATTTGACGCTGAAGAGCAATATAAAGTTTTAATACAATATAGAAGCTTCGCTCCCCACTTTATTTCACCTATACAAGGGCCAACGTCTTTATCAACTGCTATCACTGTAATGTTTGTCTTCAACGAGTAAATTTATTGGCTCAATATGTATTAAATAACTCGCGTATGCCTTTCAGGTAAACATAAGGTTTTGTATTGTTTTCATAGTTGTGTGTGTTTATATTGCCAATCTCCAAAATTGTGTAATTATCTTGGTATTTGCCTGATGAGGCTGGCACAAAAAGCCAGCAAAACGTCGCCAAAAATAAATACGCAGAGAAAAGACAAATATACTCGAGTATTTATTTTCTCCATTTTCTTCTATTATAATAATAAGCACCGGAAAACACCTAGGAATACTCATCAAACAATATAAAGGTATTTGTAACAATAATAAAACTTTCTAATTGGTGAAGTTATGAACGCTAGAATGCAAGTGTCAATAGCTGTTTTACGATCTCAAAATAACGACTATTGCATAAACAGAATAATAATTCGGTCAAGCGCTGACTGTTTAATCGGATCCCCAAACTTGACATGTCCTAGTTTAATGCCGGAGAATAACACCGCTTTGCCCGTATCAACTGCCTTTTCCGTTTCGTCAAGTGAACTCTAAGTGACTAAAGAGTTTTGAGAGTAAGTTCGGTTGCAGCCTCTGATGCGAATGTAAGTTTTTCATAAAGCGAGAGTTTTGAGCTGCGTTAGAAGAGTAAAATACCATTCACTCGCGTATCTCCTTAGGTATGTGAAAGATTTCAAGCCATGTAAGGTAAAGTCACCTATTATGGGGAATTTTCGGGCACTTATTTCAATTACAATTAATTTAATGTCACCATAAACTCAGAGCCGTCAAGTTTAGGTATGGTTAGAAGCGCTAGATGTTCCGAACAATATTTTAGTTTTTTAATTTTATTTGGACTCGAAATAAACAATTTATGAACAAATAATGGCTGAATAAAAATGCTTCTGTCAGAGGACAGTTAAAAAATTGATTTAGTTCTTCTATCAGGAGACAGCAACCATTTATGAGACACGTATTATTTAATTGTGTACTCGCGGAACCAAATAAATTTTGAAAGTATCGACTAGGTTGCACGAAGTTGAATCTATTGATACACTTTATATATACAGATTCACGACTTTTATTAGTAATACGGTCAATTTTAATTTGTCTCACAATAGGAGCCTCCCCTAGTTGAGGTTGTGCACCTATTATGAGACAGGGTTATGCAGCAAAAAATTTTTTTTGGATCCACAGTACTTGAAAGTACACAATATTTTGATTGATTTCATAAGATAATACTATGCTCATTATTTAACTAATTTTCGTTGTCAAGTTACAGTCTTAATTTTTATGTATCAATGGGTGACTTATAATAAGAGGCACTTTTGAAAGTGCCTCATAATAGGTTACTTTACCTTACTGGAATTTCTGTAAGTAGTTAAAATAAGACCAGTCCCAAAATTTGAGGCGAATGTAAGTTATTGATCCCGACAGTGTTTCAAGCTGCGTTACATGCGTGAAATGCAATCTACGTACGTATGTTATTGACTTTACAAGAGCTATTAGCCGTGAACAAGAACCTGTGTAAACAATCAGAGTAATCTTACTGCTGACTTGAAGAGTTAACAGAGAGGAACAAAAAACAAAGGACCTTCGGAACCGGGCTCCTAACGTAAGAAATAGCCTCACAACTATTAACTTCGCCACGAGAATCGTCGTGTAGAATAGGGATAACCCCTACAATCATCCACAGAATATCTTGTACTGTATGCGCGCAAGCAGAGGTTAGGTGAAAAGTCTTACTTAAGTAAGTTAAGCGAAAAGTAATGAATAAGTGGATATCATAAAATTATTTATTATTATTAAAATTTTCATTTATTGAAAGGACCCTTATATTACATTAACAAATGTCACGTTGTAATTGCCAATTCTAAGTACAAAAATTATATCAGAAACCCTTTGCACATAATTTTGAATACACATACAACAGTTTAAAAGTATCAGGGAGATATATATTTTCTTTTTCAAATGCCGACGAATTTTATTAAATTAAATTCTGTACCTCATTCGAAGGAAGACGATATTATTAGTAAGCTATTTATTTAAAAATTGTATTCAACGAAGTTTATGATTATTTTCCATATGTTTATGCTATCGCTGACAATATTGGAAACGTTTTAAGTATAAGATCAATAAATAATACCGACCAGTTTTTGAAATTAATAAGATGTACAAGCATTGATGAAAAAAATACTAAGGTAAGTGTGCTAAGGTAAATGAAGTACTACCAAAAATTATGGTACAACATATAAACACAGATGTACTAGACATACGTTACACAATAGACTTGACTGTATACCTTACAAAGACAAATAATGTTTCGATGACTTACAAGGACCGATAATAAAAAGTAAACTGTAGGTAACGATTACAAATATCGGACTGTGTCTCGTGTATGATATACCCAGTACTGTAGATAAGCATTTACAACTGCATATGCACCTCGACATGATATAACACCGAATCACAGAGCCAACAATACTCTTTTAAAACGAAACCGTATTACAAGAACAAGCAAAAAAGGCTCTGGAGCCGACGACTAATTCTCAAAAAACAAAAAAAATCTATTTATTCATAGATCAAATCTACAAAGTACATCCTTCAACACAAGGAACGGATTTTACAAAATGGTGTATCTTGTGGGGAGTCAGCCTTATTATTTTTACTTATAATACATTTTAAACGAAGCCTACAACTAATTTTTGTATATATATTCCTATATTATATAGTTGCATGGTTTTTAGGTGAGTTCTAGCTCCCCCCACTCCCTCCCGCTCCCCCCGATTTCACTCTGCTCTCCCCCAAAATAAGGTGAAATTCGTTTGTTTTTACCGTAAAATATAACCTTTAATAATTTGAGCTAGCTCTCTCCCGCTCCGCCCTGCTCTACCCAGACCCCTCTGGTTCCCAACCAGACTTCCCTCTACCTCCCTGCAAACATGTTTTTCCTTTCGTAATAAATTTTGACAACACTTACTTTCTTATAAGTAAACAAATACCTACATGAAAAACCAACATTTATGAAAATTGATTATGTAGCAATTTATAATAATAAATAGGATTACGATATTTATAATCATACACCAAAAAATTACGATTATAAGTATAAAAGCCGTGGGAAGAATCCTATATATTGAAACGCGAGTATTATTCAGATCTTAGAGAGATATATTTTATATGTATCTTAATAGATCTTGAAAAAATTCTTGAATTAGCGATAAGACAAGCTTTTCTGCTGACGCATTCGAATACCTACACGCAAAATACTACTCTTTCAAGTTTCAAAGATTCTCTCGGCATGCTTTATGATAATAATAACCTTGCGCTATAGCGCTTGATAGGGTAATTTCTTACAAGAATCAATCTATCATTGAAATGTCTTGGGGAAAATAAAAACAGAAAAGACACAGAAAAAGACAAATATTAAAACCTGTTTTATGAATCTACAAATAATCGGACGATTAATTTGACATACAAACTTCATAGCTTATGAACTCACACACATATTATCGAAGCGTGGGCAATAGCATAAATCTATCAAATTCACAAGGCAAGGAAGAAGTGGAAGTACTTTAAAATTACAGAGGAGTGACTTTTGAAGTATAACATACAAGATTTAAGAAATTATAATCGCCGAAAATGTGGAAAAATTGGTAGAGAAGTAAAAAATAATAAAAGAGAGTTAGGCTTTTGTCAGAACAAAAGAAAGAACAAAATAGCATATTTTTGTACTAAAGAATTTAACTGTATGCAAACTACAGGAAGTCTTCAATAAATTATATGCTGTGTTTGCAGACTTAAAAACAGAATGTGATACCGTTGATAGAGAAATATTCCGGGTCAAAATAAATTTAAGAGATATAAGTATAAAAATGACGAAAATGTTAAGAAGAATCTAAATATATACATAAAAAACAGTTTATTACGGCCAGGTGCTAACAAATTTATTCAAAACTATGAAAGAAAAAAGGCAAGGGTGCCCATAAACCCTGCTACTTTTAAGTTTATTTATCTAAAAAATGTGGATCTAAAATAATACAGAAGGTGTAACAGTAGGCTAACCCAAAATTAACCGTCTCAACTTATTAAATGACGTTGTTTAAGGCGCTTAGCATATAAAAGATAGAAAACAGATGCAAAAAGACTGAGATTAATAAAGTACCAAAAATATACTGGAAAAAAAACAAAAAAAAAAGAAAATGATCTTTTTTGGAACTGAAGAAGGGATAGACACAGATCTGTTTTAATTCAAATTGCATGCATTACAAGTTCAAAACTGGGACATGGACCAAGAAGTGTGGGTTTCAACATAAAAAATTTTCGTCACGTTAAAAAAACGACAGGTTAGGAGCAAAGGACAGTAAAATCAGTTTTAGGATTAAGCAAAAGAGATAAAGTAGAAAGTTTAAGACAAAGATTTTTTTTTATGGATTTATTAATAAGATTATATTGCACATACGTAGCAGAGACTTTTGTATGAAAGGGGGACTTACTGTTCTTTGCCTTTCTAAGCGAAACTCCCAGACCTTCTTAAACTGTCTGATCTTTTAAAACCTAACCAAATTTTTTTCCAATTTTTTTTTTATGTCCTTCTCCATGAATTATTGTATGTCCATCTAAAAGTGTCGATCTATTAAAAAAATTTTTACATTCAGCATATTTAAATAATTTTTCCCTATCATGTTCTTTGAAAAATGGCATTTGTCTAAAGTTTAATGTTCTACTGTATAATCTTTAATATATTATTTTATAAATCTAAATTATGTTAAACATCAGTAACAAAAAAAAAAATAAAAAATAATACCTGTACAAAAATAATAAATAACATTATAGCAACAAATTTTAAGTCTGCGATAAATTTTTCAAATTTCAATTACAAACTGTACAATACATCGAGTAGGAAAATTTTGTTCATAATAACTAAACATTTGAATTTACGCAGTCAAGATATTCTAAACAGTAGGGAGTCTCTTAAGCTAAAACAAAATCACAAAATGACTAGAAATTATAAAAGCTTTTTAAATAGAATGGTGGTAATTGTATGAAATGTATGAATAGTGCTTAAAAAATATAAAGAGCATACATGCATTACATCGACGAAATGATTGTACTAATATAAGTTTATGGATGATCTTACATTATTGTAATATAGAAGAGATGAAATTTATTCAAAAGTTCGATTATTTTAATATGTTCGTTGTAGCTTTTATAGTTGTTTTATGCGTATATAAAGTAATGCTAATTTTAAAAAAAGAGTTACAAGGAAAGAACCTAAAAAAATATATTTGTTCTATATAAATGCACTCGGTAATATGTGCTAAGTTTTGGATGATTATTTGTTATCTAAAATCACAATATATCACGTCTGCGTATCCGTCCAAAGTCCTACTCAAGCAATCGGTTTTTTTAATGTTCAATTTTTTTTAATTAAAACTTTTCCTAAAAGGAGTATTTCAAATCAGCAAAAAAAAAATTGAAATATTTATAAATAAAGGAAAATTGAGATACATTTAAATAATCATTTTTTAAATTAAATAATAAAGTTATTGTAAGCTTCTTTTATAAATAACAGGAAACTTGATTATCATCATAAGAAATTTTATATATTCATATAATAATTATTGAAATGTTCCATCTTATAAATATACATAATTGCAAAATTGGCAAGCAGAGCCCGCAGGTAGGCGAATACACAAATGGAATAAATATCATTAAAAAATAAGACAGGTTACGTAATGTAATTACACAGGTAGCAGAGAAACTAAGAATGATCAAATCTGTATGGCTACAAATCATTGCAAAATGATGAACAGGATTCCTCAATAATCAAGCAAAAAATATAGATTAGGGATAAATTTAATTCATAGAATACTAGAAACATAAAAGGAAGAGTAAAGATAGATTTGAAGACTAACGCAAAATGCATAAGTAGAATAATGAGAGATGAAAAAATTAAACAAACCTAAGAGAACTATTAAAATTAGCAGAAAGCAATATTTATATGAGTTTTGAAAAGCTATGAAAAAATTAGAACAGGAAAAAAAAAAGATAGTAATAAGGAAAGAGGCATGGAAAAATAATTTTAAAAATTTGTCAAGAGACAACAATGATACATGTTATACGAAAAACGAATAAAAGAGTATTAATATCAACAGCAATACCGAAAAAAAATTCACGAGGATATATTCATCATTGAATAAAAGAATGACTATGCAAAAATGAAAAAATAAAAAAAAGACACAGAAGAAGACAGAATTATGGAAAACTGTTTCAAGAATCTGCAAATAATTTTGATTCTTGAATTCAAAAAAATACTTTAAATCTTACAAACTAACACACATAGTATCGAAAAGTGGGAATTAGCAAGAATCGATCAAATTTACAAGGCAGGGAAAAGGTAGAATGACCTTAAAACTACAGCAGAGTGGCGTTTTCAAATGTAGAATTTAAAATATTAGCAATTATAATCGTTAAAAAAGTAAAAAAATAGGTGGACGAGTGTAAAAAAAAAGGGATGAGTCAGTCTGGCATCAGAGCAAAAAGAAGAACAAGGTGCCAAATTTTTGTACTAAATAGTTTGATTAAAAATAAAATTGGGGAAGCGGGCAATAAATTACATGCTGTTTTTGTAGACTTTGATACGGAATTTTATAATATCAATAGAGAAATGTTCCAGGTCAAATTACATATGAGAAAGCTAACTATAAAAATAATAAAACTGTTTAAATAAATCTAGAAATGTAAATTAAAACAGGTAATTACGGCCAGGGGCTAACAAATTTATTCAAAACTATGAAAGAGAAATGGCAAGGGTGCTTATGTAGCTTGGTAATTTTGAGTTTTTTTTATAGAGACTATAGACGATGAGTGGATGTTAGAAAATACAGGAGGTGTAGCAGTCGGCAGACCCAAATTTTACATTCGTAAATAATTCATTGACGTTGTTTAAGGCACATAGCATATATAAAACACAAAACATATGCAAAAAGACTTAAATAAATGAACTAAAAAAATTCTGGTGAAACAAAACAGAAAAAAATAAAAAAGTTAATTTTTAGAAATAAAGAAAAGATAGGAACAAATCTGTTTGAATTTGAATTGTATGCATTGGAAGTTTCAGTTCGGACATGAACCAAGAAGTGTAGTTCTGAACAAAAACTTCCCCGGCATGGAAAAAAACGACAGGTCAATAGCAAAGGAGACTTAAAGCAGGGTTAGGCTTAAGCAAAAGAAAAAAAGAAAAAAGTATAGAACGAAGAATATTATGCATGGATTAAATGATAAAATTACATTGCACATACGTAGCAGAGACTTGTGTATGAAAGGGAGGACTTCCCGTTCCTCAGCCTTCTGAGCGAAACTCCCGAAACCTTTTCAAACTGATTGTTTAAAACCCTTACCACATTTTTTTCCAATTTTTTTTTATGTCCTTCTCCACGAATTAATATATGCCTATCTAAATGTGTCGATATAATAAAAATTTTATTACATTCAGCACATTTAAATAATTTTTCCTTATTATGTTCTTAGAAAAATGGGATTTGTCTGAAGTTTAATGTTGCACTGTAATATCTTTAATGTATTATTTTATAAATCTAAATTACATTATATATCAGTAATAAAAAAAATTAAAAAAGAATACCTGTAAAAAAATAATAAATAACATTATCGTAATAAATTTTAAGTCTGTGATAAATGTTTTAAATTTCATTTACAAATTTTACAATACACGGAGTAGAAATATTTTGCTCATAATAACCAAACATTGCAATTTTCGGAGTCCAAATTTTTTTAACAGTAGAGAGTCTCTTGAGCTAAAAAAAAATCATGAAATCACTAGAAATTATAAAAGATTTTCAAATAGAATGGTGGTAATTGTATAAAATGTATAAATAGTGCTCAAAAAATGTAATGTACATGAATGCAGTTAATCGACAGAATTATTGCACTTATATAAGTATATAGATAATCTTATAATATTGTAATATAGATGTGATGAAATTCGTTTAGGAGTCCGATTATTTTTAGTATGTTCTTCCTAGCGTTTATAGTTTTTCTATAAGTATTAATGTCATAATAATATTAAAAAAGAGCCGGTGAGTCAACCCAAAAAAAGGTATTATTTGTTCTATATAAATGCACTTTGTAAAATGTGCTAAGTTTCGGTTGATTATTTGTTATCTAAAATCACAATCCATAACGTCTGTATATCTGTCCGTAGTCCTAACCAAGCAATCGGTTTTTTTAATGTTCTATTTCTTTTTTTAATTAGAAGTTTTCTTAAGAGTAATATTTCTAAAACAACAAAAACAAAATTAAAATAGTTATAAATAAAAAAAAATTGAAATACATTTGAATAATTATTTTTTACATTAAAGAATAAAGTTATCATAAGCTTCTTTTATAAATAAGAGAAAAATTGATTATAATTATAGGAAATTTTATATATTTATGTGATAATTATCAAAATGATTTATCTTTTCACTATAAATATTGAAAAATTGGCAAGCAGAGCGGGCAGGTAGGCGAATGTACATACAGAATAAACACCACGAAAAAATAGGACAAGTTACGTAATGTAATTACACAGGTAGCAGAGGAACTAAAAATGATAAAATCTATACAGTTACAAATCATTGCAAACTGATAAACAGGATTCCACAATAATTAAGCAAAAAATATGGATTATAGATAAATTCATAAATTACTGAAAAATAAAAGAGAGAGTAAAGATACACGGAGAGAAATATTGGGCTCAGAGAACACAAGCTTACGAGTCGTAAGAGCTCAATACAACACCAAGCTGTTTTAACGCGAGGCACCGGGCTCTTCTAGCCCACTGATTGAACTCGTAGAGTTTGATGTAGCGC
>JAPYYV010011574.1:0-10709 GCA_030522625.1 Copidosoma aretas | reverse complement strand
ACTGAAAAAATTCATGGTTATTCAGAACACTTTAAAGAACAAATTCACAAAGTTTTATAGTGATCTCTGCATTTTCATATAACTCCCGACCATCCTTAAGCACGAAGTCCAACAACATGACATTATCCACGCACCAATTCTGCTTGGGTTCAGCTCGATAATTGCAAGACTTCTAGCTAGAACTGTGTAAAAATCCTTTTTAGGACCGATCAAACGATGATTCATCTGAAGTTGGTAGCTGTCGTTGCTTTGTTCTTCTTTGAGTTAAAAACGGTTCTTTCTAGAGTTGCTCCACATCACATGAAGAGGTCAAAAAGCCTCACAGCCATTCTAGTGGGACTCTTTTCAACATTTGTATATGAATCAGCATCGAAAACAAGAGGTTGGCATTACTGTAGTGAAAAACGAGGTCAGTCAATTTAATATTTAGTCTGGTAGCACCAGCTTTACTGCTAAGCTGCTGGTCGTTATAATATTAAATATTTTGACTTGTGACGTCATCCAAGATGGCGCGATCACTGGATTGTAAATTAAAATTTGCACCTCATGTGTAATGATATTAATGCGATTCCTTGAGACATCCTTGCTCATGAAAATATCTATATAAAAAATATTTTTCTATCAATACATATCTTTATTACCTGTCAGCCTATAAGGTCAAGACAGGGGACTTATACACAAAAGATACCTGCTACTATACGTGCGCCGCGCTCCCTTGTTAACACCTCTCTTGTTTACCTCGTTGACCTTCCGGACCAGCCAAACCACTCATCATTGCATCAGAGCAAAAATTTCAAACCCTAAACCTTTGTTTGTATTCATCACCATCGCATCCACTTTTTCATTGATGCTTTTCCCTGAACCAACCTCGCCGAATTGCTCTTCCATCTCATGCTTCTTGTAACACATACCATCGACATGTAAATTCTTATATCCAACCTTTATATTTTAAATTCCTTTAAATCTTTAATTACCTTCACGGAACCATTTAATGTCTTATTTAACATTCTTCTTTCTTTTATCGTTATGGCGTTTTCTATAAAAAAGTATTTGTCAAAGTGCTTTTTTTCTTTTCATCATTTTATTTTTAGCCTAACTTGTCAATTTTACTGGGGTTTTATAACACTCCTTGTACACTCTTTTTAGCTTGAAAGTGTTCATAGCACATACTTCAATATTAAACTGTTCTTCGAGGAACTTCTGCACCTCTTGTTTAACATCTTTGCTTCTGAGCTTCTTACCTCATAATGATGTTATTCTTTCTTCTTTCCCTCTCACATATTTCGTTAGTCGCTTCTACTTTTGTCTTTAGCACCTCCAGTTTTTCTTTCCAACCTTTTGTTTTTGCTTCCCGTTCTTCTTTTCCTTTTCGCTGCTTTTCTTCCCACTCTTTTGCCAGCCCCTCTATGTTTCTCGTGGCTTCTTCTTCAATCTTTTGTATTTCTTTTCTCATCGTTTCATCTGCGGCACCTCTTCTTGTTTCAGGCGGCATTTGAACCTCACTTTTTAGAGCCCAAATTTTTGCGCACTTTATATCTTACTTTTAATCTCTCTCACCACACTCGCAACTTCCTCACAGCATCACCTTCCTTATTTTCACCTCCGAAAACATATTTTTATAAGCTATAATATCGAATGGGCAATAGATGTTTCGCACGTTGACTTGGATGGAATGTAAATCAATGAATGACGTTATCGCGGGCTAACAATTAAACAGAAAAATCAATGTTGTTGATGCTTATAGAGTATTAATAATGATGCCTGATAAAAGTATAAACCTATAGCCATCGTGTTGTGAATAGTCATTTAAGATGTATATATGTATCACTAATAGAGTAAGGGAGTTAACGAAAAACTCTTCCTATCGGTAGAAAAAGAGATATAGAATTAAAAATCCTCTGTATTGTATATAGGCATCGAGGATGTTGATTCTAACCCCATCTATAACCCTCTAACTAAAATTCCCACACTCCTCCCCAAATCCCTATGCACTCGTTTTACCTTGAATCTATTTTTCTCAATTATTATACCTTAAAACCCTCTTTCCACCCTGACCTCACATCGTCCCTCATCTTCGGCTCTAAAACAACTCTGCAACAATTTTCGAGTTAATCTGACCGGAATTTAAACCCGCACCCACTTCATCAGCCGTACCTCAGACTTGACCTTAGCCTTAGCAAAACTTGTGGAAATCGGCATTTTACTTCGCACGCGCTACGAAATCACGGAACTTTACCCCTTAACTGTAAAAATAAAACTAAAAGAACTTAAAATTCTTGAACTCAATACAGCTGTCTGATAAAACGGAATCTTGCAAATCATACAAGATGAAATAAAGGCGTCGTCCAATAAGTATTTGACTCAATAGTGAGGGGGAGGCGCAAAGCTACAGGAAAAGAAAGATAGGGACAAAAATATTATCCCAGGGGGAAGAAAAACACGCCGCGCTCGAGAGGGAGTGGCTGATCGGACTCATCGTCTCTTTCTCTCTTGAATGAGTTGGTACTATATGATATGTATGATGCCTGCTCGCAACCTCGGCATAGTGTCCTGCGTGCGCGGAAATTCCGTCGCTCTGGCCGGCATCGTCGCTGCTGTTGGCGCGCCAATCACGCGAGATCTCCTTTCTCTTTCGTTCGGATGGGAATGATATATGTATATACATAAGTGACTACACCTCTTTCCATACGAATGCTGATCGTGCTGTATACATAATGTGCATGTGTGTATGCATGTCAACGAAAGGGAACTTTGTGTAGGTATTGCACTTTCTCCAAAGCTGCCTCCGTGCCTCTTCTCCCATACGCAAGCGCACGTAACCTTTCTTTTTTTTTTTTTTAACATCGGGTATTACGGTTATAGATCGTCACACTGGTTAGATAATGTTCCACTCGAATGTCTAAAATTTCATATTTATTAATTTTTTTTTTTTTTTTCTTTAGAACGATTTTCTTTCATTGCTCTTACTGGCTACTGAATGAAGAGATTGACTGGTTAACATTTATACTGTTAATGTAACCCAAGGCTGCGGAGCGGTATCTCTTCAAGTTTTATAGTTTCAAAATAAGTTTAGGGTTAATGAGTTGATCAACAATCGAACTTTGTTTTAAATATCAATAAATTATTAATGTAATAAAATATTTGTCAACCGTAAAACTGCGATCCGTATAAAACTCCATTTCTGTACCTTCTTTTTAAATAATTTTCAAATACATGTTTTAGTGAAAATTCGTTTAAATTTATTTAAAAATGTGGCAAGCGGTCGTAGGCCATGTTTTTGAGTTTATTGAATAAGTTAAAGTTTTATTAGTGATTCTGGGATCATTATGTATTTGTTAAGGTTATTATTGTCCTTCAGGCATTTAAAAACTAATTTGAACGACTCAAAAACGTTTACGTATGGTACCCTAATCACAAAACACACTCAATAAGTTAATTTGCTTTTTCGTATTTTAATTAATTAATGAAATATATCGTATGTGTTTTTGATTTCAACGATAAAGCTGATTTTAATTTAGAAAAAACCAATGTTATCTTGTGATATGTTTTTTAGTAAAAAATGTTGGTATAAAAAAATATCTCAAAAAAGATCCGTTTTCGTCCATGTCATACACGGTACCTCTATTTGATCATCGTGCTGATTAATTTTCATAACTACATAATAAATGTGTACTTTGTAATCATACAAATCGACAAAAAACTTTTGAAAGACTTTATATCGAGAAAAAAAAAATAGTATAGCAAAACGTTAATTTACTTTGAACGATATTATCAGAAAAACATATAATTAATAAATTAATTAAGTTACAAATTTAATCTACCGTCTTGTTTGCGTACCTATTAGGGTAAAATTAAATAATGTCTTGGTACTCATGTATTTAAGAACTGAGACTTTTTTACTTGATCTCGTGGTGTGTATATAAAATTTTCGACCCCCTCAACCGGATGATACTCTTGCTACTGTGGAGCGGAAACAAAAGTACTACTTACATTTAAAGTAGACAAACCATTCAATTCCTTACACGCACTGCTCAGTTAAGTAGTACAAAAACTTCTTTCCACCCAAATGCGTACAGAACGTTGCAACGTTGCCTGTACGCACCAGTGAAAACAGTGATTTTTGCAAATAAAATCTTGAAAAATATGTGTTTGAAGACTTGCTTTCCGTATACTAATAATTTGATTTCCTGAAGATTTCAACCCTGTCATACACAATTTAAATACGTAATTTAATTTACTTGTAATAAGTAAATCTAAAAATTCAATTTTTTGTCTGCTTCAGACGTTTTTTTATGAAAGAAAATAGTTTAGCGTCATGGAGTTAATCTTCTAATAATGGTAATTGGTTTCAATAAAAATCATTTCAATTAAAATCAATCGAAATGCTCTTATAGTTAAGGGAGTTCTATCCCTCGCTATAGTACGTGCTGTGCATATGCTGCGCATGCGACTGTTTGATGTATCATCTGCCCTTCTCACGCTCACGTGAAAACATAACCTTCAGTAGTTTTTAGTCAGCTTATAAATTTACTTATTATTTGGTAAACAACCTCGCCACGTTTTTAAAATTGTTGAATAATTGTTAGAAATTTCTTTATTGTCGATAATTTTTTCGTTTGAATTGTAATGTTAAGCAATCAGTTATAAGTAATCCAAGCCAGCAAACCTGCGATTTCCCATAAGGTTACATTTTAAATTTTGTCAATACACAAATATTTATTTCTCGCTCCTCAAGAAACCCCGTGTCTTAGAAATTTATCTGGGTCATTTTTAGGCTATTTTTTATCCGTACTTAAAATTTTAGCTCGATTGCAATGTTAATTCTATTTGGTGTAGAACTCCCATAAGTCAACTGAGTTGTAGACTGAAGGAATATCATAAAAGTTCAAAAACATTTTTTGTAAACTTGTAAAACTAATTTATCAACATATAACAATCTGACTAAGTACTTAGAGTTCGGATATTGTAGTTGAACATACGATAAATAACAATTAAACTGACTAACTTGTATGACTAACGTTGTAGGATTACGACAACGTATCACTCCAAGTTCATAATCTATATCGCCTATTCATCAGTAAATTAATCATCAGGAAATTACTAATTTTTGGCAAGGAAACTATGTTTTTTGTATAGAGAACACTCTGCACTTGCGATGCCTCATAGTGGAGTTATCCTAACAACCTATGTAAAGGCATAATGATTAACAAACTTTTTCTTGAATTTTTTGTAATGGTCAATCAGTTTGAAGTTCTGAGAAAGAATTCCTCTTATACTGATGATTAATCGTCATGCATACATAGATCTTACTCTGTTTCCTGGTTTCTATTGACAAAGAATAAAGTAAATGATATTTCTTATTGATAAAACGATATAAAGTTGATAATCCACATACGTTCTATCAACGGTGTGATTAGACACTGATAGAAAGGATTACTTGTAGTTGATTCGAGACTCAGAATTAACAATGACAAACACTTATTAACAGTTTAATCAAGTCATTAATACTTGATAAATAGTTATTTGGCATCGTATCTGTTTTTGTAACCCGTGATACGAATATATATCATACGTATAAACAATCACATGATTGATTAATTGCTAATAATTAAGCGTACTTGCTCCTACATACATCTATATTCGTTAATGGTTAATAAGCGTGACCGTGACTTGAATAAAAATAATCCTTTTCATCAGTGTACTAATAGGCACCATCATCGTCAAATTAACCCCAAAAATCCAACATACAACGAATAATTAACCAATTGCACACATTGTTAAAACTTAAGGAAAAATGTACTGGTTAATTATGTATATTAGTGATGCCACCATAAATCGTATAACAATCCAAACACACACACACACTTAGACCATCATATTATGAGCTTACATCAAAACCTCGCGTGAAAGGATCACTTCAGAAAGAGGATCAGCAACTCCGTCAGTCCAAATAACGCAGTCGGGTGACTACTCGCGTCTTACCGCAATTGATCCAGACGTACGTGAACTTGCGAGGGAAACAGCGAATTCAAGGACTATAGAGATATTGCACCTCTCTCACCTGCAACAGCACCAACTCAATAATAGAATAATAACAATAGCATCATGATAGACGAGACGCTCATCAAAGCACGAACCTCCCCCACTCTAAGATATAATTGTAATGGTCCTGCGCGATTACTTAACCATCTAACCACTGTTCCTCAGACTTCAGCGCGGTAGCCGCGTATATAAGCGACACTCCTTATTTTTAACACTCGGCTATCCAAATAGGCATACAGTATTTAAGTATTTATTGAAGTTGAGGCTTGCGTTCGCCTGACGAGAACTTGCACGACAATGCACATCCACGGACATGCGACGATGCGACCCTAAAGCTATCGATGTATGTATGCATGTTTGGACTGCATCGTATTACACTTGCGCGTAATAGGACGTATGTATTATGCGCGTCTACTGTACGCAGGCTTCGATACGGAGATCGTTTGATAAGATCGCATAACAGCTGAGAAACAAAAGCAAGTTGCGAAATGAAGAATTGACGTTTCTCTCTTCTCCCCGTCTCCTATTTTTCTCTCTTGTTTTTTTTCCCCTTTCTACAAAAGCGATGAAGTGTATAAGTTAATTAAAAGCTGAGTAATTTACGAGCTCCAGCCTGTGGGACCCAAAGTAGGGAGGGAGGGTTGCAGCATATGAATGATACTATACCTGCGGTAGTCTATCTGCGCCACGGGAACAATACTTACCTACGCGCTACCGTAGAACTTACAGAGCGAGGCTGCCGTTGCCTGCACGCCAATGTGTAATGTAAACGTGTGCATAGTAGCGTGCGAGAGAGATCAAGGTATGGCGTCCGCCGTTTATCCTTCGTACTCGGTACTGCATATGTAGAATATTACAGGAATTTGGAAAAATATAAGGAGTGATGAGGATTACGAGAATTAAGGTGGCTTATACGGGTTGATATAAATAATTATTGTAAACTGAAAAAAATTGTAGGTTATAGTTTAAGCACTGCACTTTTTATTTTTTTTTCGAAACTGGTAGGTCAACCATTTTATTTCGAAGAAAAAAAATGTTGAAAAATTCGCACAATAACATTGTTTCTCATGTAAATTTCTTTGTAAGTCCTGATTATTTGTTTATAAATAATTATAATTGCATTTGTAAAATTTTATTCTATGGTATTTTATATGAAGAATATATTCCCAACAAAAAAATAAAGGGTAAACCATCAAAATTTTAAGAAAACTCAATTTTAATCCTAAATTTTAAGCTCAGGACGAATATTGAGTATACGATAACACTCAATAACGAATTTATTTGTTCTTCCTGATAATATTACAATTATTGACAAAACTAACAATTATTTTTTATTTGTTTTTACTATTATTTAAGTTAATATATCCAATTTTCTTAGGGTTATTATCAGGGCCCTTCGCTTGATACGGCACCAAACGCATGAGCCACCTTAATCGTAAAATTAAAACAGACATTATTTTTCCTACCTCGGGCACTTTTGCAACCCTGGTACACCTTCGGTAAGAAAAACAGCGTTTGCCACTTATGTGCATCCGACCAGGGGGGGGGGGGGGGTCCCAACAGTCCAGGGACCGCCCTGGAGAGATGCACATTTGTGACGAAAACTACTATTAAACTCATCATCTGATAGAGACAATAGATAAAAGTGAAGATTTCCATACTCCTTTTCATACCCCGTAAGTGGGGTATGGATAAGCATGTGGTGCCTGTCACTTGGTTATACCCAACCTCCATACCTTTCCAGGGAAACGTCGTTTTTAAGCATACGTGATTATCAAACTTTATGCTGGGTCACAATATTATATTTAATTAGTGCTACAGTATAATTATGTCGCTTCCATAAGAAGTTGACACTTTTATGTTCTAAAACAGAAAAATCTGCACATTCCCCGTGATTTCTCATAAAACTTTGACATCCTATGTCCCCTCCTCAACCTATCTTGCAGACTAACTGAAAACACCTTATAACCTAAATCCTATACCCTTAATATCTACTATTTCTACCGACCAACTTACCATTGTACAGAGCAGTCAACACATGAATTTTCATTCATGCATAAAACAAAACGGTATTGACAATACGTGTACTACATTGACATCGTACGTTCACATGATGTAGGTAACAACCTTAGTGTGTAATAATTTGGTCAACACTCATAGTAACTTACCTTACAATTATGAACACGCATGCAAGTGCGGTCAAGCGTTATAAGGGTTATTGCAGTACAGTCCATCTCAAAAATTCAATGTTGGAAATAAAATTGCCTCTGTATGATTGTTCTTAAAACCTTGTAAATCATATTTCTTTTTAATTTTTGTCCATGTATAAACAACCAATTTTGCGATTTTGTTGATAAATACCTGTACTGCCAATACCTTTGAAATTTAATTATGGTACAATCAATACGAAAAACTGACTCTTGTAATTGTATTCAAGAATATTTCAATCAAACGAATTTTTGTGATATCTTCCTGCGGGAGCGAAAAGAAAACGGGAGAAAAAATCTCCTCTCCCACGTCCGAAGTTTCCAACAACTGAGCGTAGTCTCGCTCCCATCTCGAAGCGCGTCCCCCTCAAGGAGAAAGAGGGCTCGTCGGATCGATCCTACGGCGCGAGTGCGTCGGCGTCCGTGTACGCGTGTACAGACACCAGAAAATTCTCAAAGAGGAGCGGAAGGCTGGGAATAAGGAGAGATTCATACATTTGTATTCCAGATCCTCCACCCTCCTCCACTCGCCGTGCACACCGAAGGCGTTATATTATAATATACATACAGGGATAGAGCGCTCCCGAGCTCCTTCTTTTGCAACCCTGCCCCACCAAGACTGGCATGCGTTATATACGCAACCGGAAAAATGTCCATACCCCCCCCTTCGTCTTGACTCCTTCGCGGCCGTGTCCTTCCACCCCCCCCCCCCCCCCTATTTTTCCAATTTTCTTTGCGCATTCAAATCTTTGCCCTGTACTTATCGAAACATCTCGCTCTGGGACAGTTCCTGTTTCTATGCTCCATGGTTGACGACTTCTTTTTCAAGAAAATTGCACTCCAAAGATTTTTATCTCAACGCGCTGTCTATTGGAACTTGACATTAGAAGGATTTTCACGAGGAAATGAAATGCTGCTCGAAATGCTGCGTCTTTGTGAAAAAAAACCGTACTTGCAGCTCTTTTCTGCTGATTTCATTGGAACCGCTTCTATTGTACAGCACTCAATGACGAAGCTATACCTTCATGGAAAATATTCACCCAATACATAAGGGTCCAGGTATTTTCTTTTTCTGGCTTACGCGTTTAAAGCACTTACCCTATTTTGTCTTCGAGCGCGTTTTAACTTCAGACGCAAGCGATGCGAACTCCGAACTTTTCATCCATTCGAATAGTCTTTGGAACCCACTCAGGCGCGAACTTTTTGAGACCACAAATCTCGACAAGGCGTCGAACTTTTTGACGAGTATTGATATCGCAGAGGATCTTGTCAATTTCTTCCCCGACAAGCCAATGTCCGCTGGGCCGCGCTAAGCCTATGTATTAACGTAATGGGCAAGGTATATAATTGAAGTAGGTCGTGTGTTGTGAAAGCTTTCAAATAACACGGGCGCACGCGCGTGCTCGGGCAAGCGCAAAGCACGTGGAGCTAGCTGGCTCCGCACCCTCTCGCGCGCTCTATATGTGCTCTGGCGAGGAAACGGTATAAATATTTCGCGACCATGACATTTCATGGTTCCATGGCGGCTGGGGGTCTGCGTCGGATGGCTGTGGCCGCTCTTATGACTGCTAGAGCAGGGAACGAAGGGGCTACACTTGCCTATCGATTTCTTTTATTTTCGTCCGTCCATCCGTCGGGATTGTATCGAGCTTTCGGATTTCAAACGGGGACTCAGGTGTCGCGACGGTCTTTTCAAAATAACGTTTATTTCCCGTCTATTTCCGACACTCTGGAAACGTATCTTTCCCCTGCTGTGGTTGGAAAATAATTTTTATCGTCGGCACACTGGTGCTGTCTGTCAACGAAAAATTTGTATTCATATACCCTTATAATTATAGTACTGTAATTATGTCGACTAAAAATTCAAATGTCGCTCGTTTGAATATAGGGTCGCTCTTTAAAGTCCTCCGAAGTCGAGATCCATTCGATCGCAAAATCATCGCCCTCCAAACTGTATTTTGTCGCTATCAGAGTTGTATGTTTAACGTTGTTGCGCAAGAAATATTTTTCCACTCACACTGTGTTCATTATATCAATCCAATACGTTTTTAATACTTTGTGGCCCCGGAAAGGTCATGTTGGGGTTATTGGTCCTAAAAAGGACTGGTTGTTTTATGTCTACGTCTACGTCGCAAAGTCTTTGGTTGTTGACACCAAGTCATCATCATGAGCAAGATTGAGATATGTAATTGGTTTTTTATCTTTGTTATTGTCATCGTTGTCCTTCACTAAGAAAAAACACATCTGGAGTGTCCACTGTACCGCATGCAGTAGATCAGACGGAGCACAGAGCCTGTGTCATACAAGCACCTAACCATTGCAGCCACTGCACAGGTCTTGTGGTGAGTACCAGTTGTACGGCATAGGGGTAAACGCACCATCTACCGTACACTCGTAAATTCACTCTATTTTGTTAACATGATAGTAAGATAGTTTGATACTAAATATTGCCTCAGTAAA
>JAPYYV010011573.1:0-11608 GCA_030522625.1 Copidosoma aretas | reverse complement strand
CAAGGCATGGTTGAATTATCATACATCAGGATAAATATTTTCAATATTACACCAGTCATTGTTAATATGAAATCCATTTTTGCTTAATGATTGCTTCCATTAATTCGTCATGAAATATTATTTTACTTCCGCATGTACCTAGTGTTCAAAAAGGTGCTGTTTTTATTATTTTGAAAAAAACAATTAACTATTTAATTCGAGTCAAAAATCATAATTTTTTAATACGATTGACATTCTATTCCACCCAACACTGACCGGTTCAAAATATAATTTTTTCGACTATTATGTTTAGATACAACACCACTATCTCATATAACTTTATTTTGCAAATTTATAATCTACACGTCTCAATGATGAGACATATTTTTAACTCTGATAGTTTTTTTACTCAACTAGATTGTATGCAGTCTGATGATTTTTAAGTACATACTTTCAATAAATAATTAGATAATCAAATAATACTTGACAGTCAGGTATTTACTTGCTCAACAATTTCTTCATAAACTGTTGATACAGTATAAAGCGAAAAATTTATTATACGGAGTTGGTACAGTTACAATTTACTTGGTTTGCGAAAAATTTATTATACGGAGTTGGTACAGTTACAATTTACTTGGTTTAGTACATAGGTCCACTTTTGGTTCTTGTGTGGTCCACTACACCGGCTACTAAAAAAAGATAGGTCCACTACTAGAGGATTTGAGGATTTCATCAGTTGCCTAATTTTCTTTTTTTTCGCAATTAACACGATCCACAATGAAATAATTTTTCTTAATCAATGAATGAATGTGTGCGCAAGCCAAAGCAGTAGGTTTTTTGTGAAAGCATATAAAAAAAAGTCGCACAACGATCACTTTTCTACCTAGCTTTTCGTATGTCCACTATTGGGTGTTTTACCCCCCCCCCCCCCGCCCCCAGAGGCCCCCACACACTTTTTCGATTGCCCCCCTTCACAGTCCTCCCACGGCCTCCCACAAAATGACGGAAAAATGTTCTGTTTTTTCTATGCATTAAAATGGTTTAGCCCCGCCACAGCCACGGCCCCCTACCCCCCGCTGTCCCTCACAAAATAAGGTAAAATTGGTTTATTTTTCCCGTTATTTAAAACTGTTCAAATTTTTCAATCCTCCCAGCCTCCTCCCCATATTTTCGAATCCTTCCAAGAGAAAGCTCAAGTCTTCCGAAAGCAACCAAAGCCGAGTGGTTCCAATTTATGAGATTAGTTCCGTAATAAACATCCAAAATAAACCCTGCAGGAAAGACCAAATATTAAAATACTCATTTTGAACTCAAAAAAAAAGCTCTTGCCATTATTTCACTGTTATTTCACGGTGCCAGGAACATGTCCTTATCCTTATCCCGATAATTCCGAACCCTTGACAAGTAACACTCATCCTGTTTCATTTTCTGAATTCTAGGTGATCAACATCTTTATAACAGAATCGTTTCTGGGCGGTAACTTTTTAAACTACGGCACAAATTGGTTTATGACCGAATGTGATGACCCAACAAAATGCTATATTCCAAGGTACGAGATCTTTCCACCATTGGCAAAATGTACGTTTCGTAAATATGGCCCATCAGGAAGTGTAGAGGTCCTAGATTCTCTCTGCCTCTTAGCCATCAATGTTCTTAACGAGAAGATCTACCTTTTCCTCTGGTTTTGGTTTATTATACTCTCAGTTGTATCTGGCTTGACACTAATCTATAGTATGACTATCATTTTGCTACCAATTTTTCGCAAATGGCTGCTTAACAAACGATTCAAGTTCAGCAACAAGTCCGGTGCTGCGCATCTGGTCAAATATATTCAGGTAAGTTGTAGATTAAAGTTTTATCTATGTTGTATCATGGGCTTTCACAATGTTATTATATCCTATTATATTTTTTACTACTCATTTTTCTCATTTACCGTGAAATATTGTTATTCATATAAAGAAACTTAAGGACTGAAGTGTTACCATAGACATAACAAAACAATTTCTAGTATTGTTGATAACTTTGTCAAAAAAGGAGCCATTATTCATTTTAATTACATTAAATAAATACCTGTATTCTTGTCATCGAATTCTTGGTAGCCAAATAATTTTTTTTCAAAGCTAAACTAAATCAATTCAACTTTTATTAACTCTTTCATCTTGTATGGAGGCATTGTGTTTTGCATAAGTGATCTTTGGTATCCTAAAAGATTCAAGAAAATATACGATTGTTTCACTATTCATTTCCAGATTGGTGACTTCCTGTTGCTCCATTTTCTGGGTCAAAACATGAGCGTTCTGTACTTCAACGAGATGCTGGAAGAGTTGCACCACTTACTGCAATTTGGTTATTCAAGCCGCAATTTCTCATCGACCTTGGAACTTTCTAAACCTAACACTTTGGAGATCTTACCTGTGGGATTCAAGAATGAGAAGCTCCAAGAAGTTGAATGATACAATGTACGTCTGAACTTTTCAAGGAAACTCATGTTTGGATAATGACGATAGTAGAATACATAAACCATTTTTTTTTACAGTACAACGTGATTTCGAGAGATAATCCGAATTATGGCCACCCTACTATTAGTATATTATTTTGGAAAGTTATCTAAATTTCAATTTTCTTTCCGATCATGGTGAAAAAATATCTTAAAATTGATAGTAATTGTGTTGTATTTAAATGTTATGTCAAGATTAGTGAGTATCGACTTTTCAATTTTATTAAATGTAGAATTAACGTCTACTAATTGTTATTATATCATTACGCGTATTCGAGAAAAACTGGGATATCCTGTATTTGATGCACAAGCAAATAAAGTTGTGGCTTTACCATTAGCAGGATGAATGTTATTATTGGACTACTTACAAAAATACTAACTCATCGATAGAAATTATTTTGACCCGTAGATAGAATTTTGCGAGTGAAATTGCATAAAACTTGGTACTTTTGTATACAAAAACCAAAAAAAATCCGTTACGGCATGTATTATTTTTGTCTACAGTTTTGTATTTCCATGCAAAAATCACTAACTTATTGTTTTTAATGTTAATTTGAGATTTTTTCAAAAATACATGAGTCGTGATCTACGTTTTTTGTCTGCAAAATTGAATATTGCGGAATGACATATCGGTGAAAATCTTCCATTTACAACAACACCAAATCTGAAGTTCTCAATTATGTTTGCTTGATTTTCAAAAAAATTAAAACTTTGGGATCGATTTAAATATTAAGATAAAAAATTTCTCACACGCGATAAATGAACGATTCGTGTGTAGTTGTATTTTTTGCTCACATCAAATTTATATGAATGGTGCTCTACTGGAAAGCAGTCACGCCCCAGATTAATACTAAAAAATGCATAAAATTTCGACTGAACGATTCTTCGAGACAGAAACAACCCAATGGTAAAAAAAAATTTTGTAATGAATGATTATTTTTCGTGTAAACTACAAGAGTAACGCGACTTACGCTCGCCTGTTACCCTAAGGAGTGTTGCGTACAAGTACTATTTAAAAAACACAACGTCACCACGGAGCTCGACTTTGGAGCTATCAGTTGTGGCCATGTAAATCAAAGTCTCTAGAGCCACAACTGGTAGCTTTCAAGTTGGGCTCCGCACATGTTGTGTTAAAACTATGTATTTAAATGCAATTTAATGGATCGCTAATCGTTAATTGCAAAAGAATGCTCGAGATAAGCACAGATAAGAGTTGTGTCGACTAGGCAACAGTCATCAGGAACAAAAATTTGTGAGTTCTCAAACATTTTCAGTGTGAAATCACGCTAACTCTTACAAAAAGGGGTTCCGGGGCAATTCGTTTGATTGTCATCATGCGCAGTGAGTGTTAGCAATGTTCGACGAAGAGGGACGAGAGATAAACGCGCATTAAGTTTCGATATGTGTCGGTATGCGTTGTTAAAGAAATCGCCCAGTGTAAGTGTTAGCACCATCGATGCAACAAGACGATTTTTGTGCTAAGCTCACCCCTACAGTCCACCCTGATCGCAGCAGCCATCCTCGGCCTTGAACTTCTGTGCTATTTTTCACACGACAGATACTTCTGTCTCCGTCCTGGCACTATATATTGCGATCTTCATCGAGGAGAGTTTTCAAGAATTTCCAATCAATACGGTAAAAAAGCAAATGCACCAGGTATATCAGTAATAGCTTAATATGGTTCTCGTAATACTCACTCTCTGTGCGTTGCAATTTCCGTGCAATCTAATCACTCATAGTTGACAGCGAATTTGTATTAACGTACCTATTATATTTAAAACATATCAGGTATTCACTCGGGCAAGAAGTATAAAAAATTTTTTTGGTACAGTCGGATGTACGGCAACATTCGAGAAATTGTATAGTAACAGACAGGCAGACGGACAGAGAACAAAGTTTGATAAAATATTGGGATAAAATCTTATAATATAATGTTATATTACACATACACATCACGTATTCACGTACGCTTGTTCATATGAACATACATCTACTCGTGTACATTATTTCAAATGCAGTCATTGAAAATATTTTACCGCAGCATTCGAATCGTAAAAGATAATGAACATCTTAGAAATTTTTGCTGTCTTTGCCGGAGCTATAAAAGTACAAAATTTAGCATCAAGAGCAGTTATCGACAACGTGGTCTTCAGGGCGCACTATAAAACTACTACGGCTCTTCTCTTCGTCGGTAGCGTAATAGTCACAGCGTACGCTTTGATAGGTGAGTATAATATGCGCTGTATACATTTTTCCCTGGTCAATTTGTACATATCCTTAAGTGTATATAATGTATTAGTGCCGTTTGGTTTTCAAATGCTTCATTATTCTGAATAATCATAAAAACCAAGCATACAACCGTATATGTCCTTTAAAAAGTATCACTCTTGCTATCGATTCTTTGTATAATTTATATCGAGGAATTCTAAAGAGTGCTGTGAGAATGGTTGTTTGTTTGTTTGTATTTGCGATCAATTAAATTATACGACACTGCTTCTCTCCTAGTATTCATGTTTTGACAATGTTTATGGAAAGTTAGTTTTGAAGACAGCATTGATATCAAGTAAAATATTAATGCAATGCATGAAATCCATTTGTCAATTCTTCCAATCAAAAGTAAATTACATCTCAAAGCGACTTTTGATCACATCGATCGTAATCTTCCTGTGTTATAGGCCACCCCATATCATGTTTAGCAGAGCCCGGCATAGCTGATATAGTAAGCAGTTACTGCTGGATCACGTCCACGTACACCCTACCATCAGGTGATGGCAAAAAATACATCTCGTACTACCAGTGGGTGCCATTCATGCTGTTCATCCAGGGTGTCTTATTCTACATACCCCATTGGATATGGAAACAGTTTGAGCAAGGCAAGCTTCAAGCTATATCCGAGGGTATGCGTTGCATTGGCAAAAGCACGAAGGACGAACGAGACTTATGTACGAAACGGCTTGCGCAATACATCTACGATACTCTGCACCAGCACAATAATTACGCAGCTGGATATTTTTTTTGTCAAATCCTCAACTTTATTAATGTGGTAAGTTGTTTTGTCAATTCACATTTTAATAATGACTCGTGCCCACAAAACTCTGAAATAACTGACATCCGAGGGACATCATATAGATTGGGAAAATTACACAACACATGTCCATGGCCAGGATGTCACTTCGAAAACTGATAACTATAAGACATCCTGACGATGGACGGGTGTCATAATTTTCTCCTGTATAGTACGTTGTCAGTCTTCTCGGTGTTCTGTGGGTGTTGATGGTGTGTATATGTATATGTAACACTATGCTGTGCTATTTTATGTTACGTATGTGATGCAACGATAATCACAGCTATTCAATTTCGCATTGGAATACATACAGTCACATTAAATACATTCTGACACATTGTACTTACAAGATGCTATTCCAAAAGTTATTAATCATGTGCGTTTATTTATCGTATTTCAGGTGAGCAACATCTTTATGATAGACAGTTTTCTGGGCAACAGTTTTTTGACCTACGGCGTCGATGTATTTACGTTTACCAGAACGGATCAGAATGAGCGCGACGATCCAATGATCAAAATCTTTCCACGGATGACCAAGTGTGATATTAACACGTTCGGCGCATCAGGCGGTGTTCAAAATTATGATGCGCTTTGTGTCTTAGCCCTTAACGTTACGAACGAGAAGATCTATGTATTCCTCTGGTTCTGGCTTATCGCACTCGCTGTCGTGTCTGGAATTGCACTCATCTATTATACAATTGTTATATTTGTCCCCATTTCTCGTAAAGTCATACTTAATAGGAAATTTAAGTTCATTTCTGAGGATGATGCGAGGACTTTGTTAGAAAAGACTCAGGTAAGTTGTCGTTCCGAATTCAATATTCATTTTACTGCCGATCTACGATAAAAGTACTGAAATATTACACTAGGGTATGCTACATATACGGATGATCGCTTTTTTTATACATTCAAAAATGTTTAAGTCACATTGAAGAAGAAAGAAAAATTATTTTTGATCTTCAAAATGATCTGTCTAGTTCTATTATGCAGTTATTAATATAAAATTTTAAAAGACTTTCAAAAATGAACAATGCGATTTTTATGATAAATTGTACTTGTCATCGAATAAATCACATTATATCGTACAATTGAACACATTCTTTGAAAAATCATGAAAGTAAAGTATGTTACGCATCCACCTGAGAAGTAAGAGTAAATAAAGTATCAGATAATCCAATGTCTACTTATTTTACTCCGATGATGTGTGTACTTTTTCGACTAGCTCGATCAAAAAAAGTACTTGGAGTAAAAGTGGCGATCGCAGTAGGCAAAATTAGTTCACTTTTAAATACCATTATTTTAAAGTTTTTTTTAAAACACGCGAAAATTAGTAACCAAATAGTTTACCATATTGATATACTATGAACTTCTAGGTTGGTGAATTTGTGCTACTCTCCCTGCTAAGTCAGAACATCAACGATATGGTTTTCAGCAAAGTTATGCAGAATTTGGTCAACTTGCTTAATTCAGACTTTTCCAGCAGCAGTACCAGAAGTATTGAAACACTTCCTGCGCATGCCTTAAATAAGAAGTTGAAGAATGGCACGATGTATATCTGAGAAAATGTATTTCAACTTCGATAATGTAAAAAAATGAGAATGTAATAAGCTGACTCACTTAAGGTAGAAAATCCGTCGTCACTAATAAATCAAACCTTTCTTGAATTTGAAATATGTTACACATTAAATTTGTTCATGTTATTAAAAAAATTTTAAAGTTAGGGTATCGGGACTTGTTTTTAAGATAATTTAGTTCAAAGTATCGTCTTTTAACATAGGTTGTAATAGGATACACCAATAACAGCTTTAAAGACGTACGTAACAAATTAAACTATTTGTATAAAAAATACTATACGAATCTTCAAAATTTCTGCTTTATTCCATAGTTCTTTTAAATAATGGTGTGTCGGCCCTAAATAAAAGTCAGTTTATTGATTAATATTCTTCCCATTACAAAAGCATACAGCCATAACCTATAAGACTGTCATAAAACGGTAAATGACGCGTACACTCAAATTTTATGGATACATTTCTTCAGCTCAAATTATAGATCTTATTAAATTGCAACTTTTTTATGAAGTTAACTGGACACTTCACATCGCAAAAATTATGAAATGCAAAGCAAAGAAAACATTTTTTCCACGGTAGTATAGGACATTTTGCCGTTCCACAAGAAAGTATTTAACACAAGCACCACAAACAATATTTTCGAGTTACCAAAAATCATCCTGATTTTTTGGTCAAAATTCTGTGACAAATGGTCAGACTAAATAATCGGCAGATTTAAAAAAATCACAACTTTTTTTGTACATAACAAAAATATGGATGTTGCATCAAAACATTCTGCTCTGCTTATAAATGTATCAGTCCTGCCTTGTATGCTAAAGTGCAACTGTTTTCACTATAATTATCCCACTCATTGACTATTAATATCTCATTTAAATCCTGTACAGAGTCGAAGCAATGTTGCTCATCTCGATGAAATAAATGAATAATAAATTCCGAAACAAGTACATAGAAAAATAAATTAAAATAATTTCGAAATCAAGAGAAACTTTTAAATTATCACACTTTATTGTTTCATAAACATCCTCATTATTTGCTTGAAATACTTGCCCATCAATGTAAATTTTGTAATATTTGTACATAAACATTGAAAAGAAATGTTAAAAAAAATATAATTCCAAGGAAGGTACAACAAAATTTTGTCCAAAAATATCTCTTGAAACAAATTTCCATTTTACCAACGTAAGTGAATGTACCTGCTCGCGCTCATCTCAATAAAAACGACAAGATGTTGAAAACTAAACTAATTCAAGTCATCATGCACCACGCATCAGAACTTTTGATGAATCACGACCAACAATACAACAGCGGTATACGTTCGGAAGCGAGCCACAGACTCATCGTTTCCTCAGATAACCACATGAAACACGAACGACTGAAAACATAATTTATCGGAAAAACAACGAGCCATCGGACTCGCAAATGAACCGAGAGTTCATTACACCCCGACGGCGAGCGCGATAGACTTCCAAATGAGCGGTGCCATCGTCATCGCTACAGCTATGCTCATTTTTTTTCGCACGATGATGATTGCGCGCGTGCGCGCATGAATTGTAATACACAACGTGTGATTGCATTGTTCGGTCGGATCGATTTAATTGAACGAGGAGGACGGACCACGCAGTGGCGCTACTCACCGATTTCCCCAGTCAACCTTGTTGATGATCTGGAGCTTGAGCTCGCGGGTCTGGTCGGTCGTGAGCGTGCCGGCGAGCAGCTGCCGGCGCCACTCGAGCAGCTCGCACATGACCTTTCGCAGCGTGTTGAACTTGTACGTTTCCCGATCCTGGGTGAGCATGGGACACAAAGTGATTGGTTTTTTTTTTGTGGTTGCGATCTCTGAATTTCGATGAATCGTTTGATTTTATTGATTATAATATTCCCCTAATGGCATTCAAATGAATCGTTTGTCAGTTTAACATTTCATCTGTTTGGATGAATGAAAGAATTTATTCAAGTACAAAATGATTTCACTTATTATTTTTAAATAAGTGGCTCAAATGAATACTGTCTGTTCTTGGAATTATGACTTTATCAAGTTAAATATCATACTTATTATATAATATATAATCAATATTTATTCAAATCAAATATTTTAATGATAAACTAAGTAAGTATTTATTTTATCCGAATAAATAAAATTTAAATCAATGTGTTTTTGAATGGACTACATTTATTTCTCAATATATTGAATCGAATTTTATTGTTGACCGGAATTCTTCGGTAGAATGTGTTGCGTGACAAGTAGTTGTGTCATACATTACTTGAAACGGTCTATTAGTGTTATCCCAAGTACCCAGAAAGAAGTGGTTCTTTGTGATTGCTGATAAAATTGGAGATTAGGTATAAAAACGGAAGTGCATTTACTTTTTTTATTGGTTTGAATAATTTTTAAATTAAACAATAACAATTCATGTTTTTGGATGATGAGTAAAATAAAGTTACCCCCTTAAAGCACTTTGAAAATTACATCCCACAATGTAAAACAGTTTATAAAAAAAAAAAAAATTATAATTTAAAATTTTTTGAATGTGAACTTGTAAGATCAATTATTAATTTAACGTTATTACACATAAATAAAAATAATCACAGTGTATTCCCTTTTCACCCGTTTTCAAATAAATGTCGATAAAATTATTTCGTAAAACTTTCACACAGTGACAACTTGATTTTTTTTAAATCATGAAAAAAACAATGTTTTAGGAAGGGATTTATACGTTAATTCTGAAATTTGACAAATTATGAATGAAAAAATCCCAACCATTATATGGTTGTTGTATTTAGATGAAAAAATCGTAATGATTTCAAACATTAAACATTAAACGAACATTAATATCGTATTTTATACATTTATATTCACTCAAAAAAGCGTTTCTTGCCATTATATTACGTCTTTCGTTTTGACATCCGACAAAAGCCCGAACAAGTTTTAGCTAATCAGAATAATTTAATAAATAATAATACCAAACGATACAAACCACGTATAGTCTCTTCCAAATGCCGCCCCATTCTCTCAGGACGAGCGTGACCTCTCGTACGACCGGATCCTCGAGAGGAATGACGGACTCGAAGAGCCCCTCGTTCTCGATCTTGCATGATTTCAGGTGAACGTAGGAACTTGGAAATATTCCCTTCACTGCGCGATTTCTTGTCGAAAAGCCTCGGTACCATCCTGCAAGACGCATGTAGATTATTCGCACGGTATCAATGGATTCCCACATGGGAGCATGTTGAAGTTTTTTATACATTCTATACAAAGACTATACATGATAATGGATCTATGAAAGTTTCACAAAAATGTCATAAGAATGTTATAAAAACTTCGGATGGAAAGTATACCAAGGATTTTTTTTTATCATATAAACCATTTTGTTAATCATTTTATACAAAAAAAAATATATATATATATAAAATTGCATAAGAAAAATTGTTAAAAGTAAAAAATATATGTATTTTCATGTACGATCTGCATGACGCAAAGCCGCTACTACGCTCAACTGTCGATTAAAAAACTAACTTCATGTATTCAGCGTGTCTGATAGCTCGAAACTTTAATGAAAAGAAAAAAACAAAAACTTTAAAGTCACGCTGCACAAACTTGTTACATACATGATGCATGCCGGCAAACAATACGAGATAATCATATATGTGTTCGAGTGTGTGTATACCTGCACATTCTTCCAGGATTTGGAGGGTCTCGCCGATCTCGAGGGGCAGACCGTAGCGCGTGTCGCCTCGCCAGTTGTAAATAGCTGAAACAAAAAAATAAGAGGGCCATATGTCAATCACAATTCAAAATTATATCTTTATTGTTGATTTCAAAGATACAATCGCATCGCTTCCTCGTAGAATAAGCTTTACATCGATGCAAAATTAAGTTTTCTTAAAAATATGTCAGAAATGTTTTTAATAATGTTTGGAATGACAATATATCATTTTTCCAAAAATGTCTTTTTGTATGTGCGTTAATATGTGATTAGTCATGTACCAGCAACCCTCTGACCGATTCAAATGATCCAGGGCTTAAAATGTTTTGTTTTGTTTTTGTTTTTTTTTTTATATATAGTGGCTCGGAGAAAAATTCAAGTTTCGTACAGGTTGTACAACTATTTTGTACGTTTAAAAAGCGATTTCTTATTATTTTTGGGGTGAAAAATTTGAATTCGATTACTAAAATAGTTATATCACATAAAGCATTGTAATAGCTTTATTGCGTCCTCATAAAGGAAGTTTTGTATGGTCAAAAAAAATTTCCTCTCCTAAGGAATAAAAAATCTAATTTCAAATTCTAAATAGTAACATATGATGGAGCTTCAAAGTAGCTTTATTTTCCATCCAAACTTATCTTCATAAGTTAATTTGTCTGGTTTTTATTAAAGAAATACTACAATTTTTGTGGAAAATCAGTCATATTTCTGTAAAATTTTAGATTCTATATTGTTTTTTTTTTTTTTTTTTTTTTTTTTTTTTTTTTTTTTTTTTTTTTTATATTTTTTTAATTTT
>JAPYYV010011572.1:0-17192 GCA_030522625.1 Copidosoma aretas | reverse complement strand
TAAACAAAATTTATTGTTGTACACCAGCATAATATACACTCAAATCATTAATTTGGTTGGTCCATTTGCTTTAAATAACTTTTCTTTAATTAAATAAAAGTGTTCCCATAAGACTACGTGCATTTTGGCGATTGTGAGGGACAATTTCTCTCACTCGCAGCGCCACATGTAATAGGCGCATAGCGAATATTAGGATGAAAATTTGTTTCATGTAGCAAATAGTCATTTTATAGATGGTTACACTTTTTTCTCTAGTGAAAATATAAGGCACTCCTGTGAAGCAGTCGTACCTAAAAAAGATTTTTAGCTAATCTTCATGTAAGTTACAAATAGATCGCAAAATTCCGCCCATCTTGTCAAAAGGACAGGTGTATAATAAAAGTTAAATAAATCGTGTAATGATAATAATTTTAAGTTGCGATTCGCAAACTATTAATTTTAATATAAATGGCTAAACTTCGGATGTGTAATTATAATATGAAAACTAAAAATACATTTTATATTGACAAGGTTATAAAAAAAGGTGATAACATTCTCACTATGCGCTCAAATAGGTAGACTGTAAGGACAAAATTTGAAATAATTTTGAAACAGTAATACCTACTTGCGTGATTATTTTCAAATTATACTTTGATTGTAGTTGGTGAGTTAGTACAAAACTTTCATTAGCCAACGATATATCAAACACAGTAAGCGTAAGAAACTAAAGGACAAGTATACTTAAGATTTTACACTGAACCAATCGAATTTGTGACATTGAACAATTATGACAAGTGAAAAGAAATTAAAGATAATATATATGTTTGATGTATATAGATATGAAATGAATGTTTTGAGATATATTGTATGACTTGTTATTTGCTAACATCTACGGTCCAAGAAAATGACAAAAAAACCTCTGCCTCTGGTGTTTCCTGTCAAAATTTTCCTTGGGCGAAGTTTGAGTCCGTGGAACTTAAAAATTTATCTTTGGCTTGTTCGAATGTTATTTCTAAAAAAGTAACAAAAGTATCGCTTAATGTAATAAATGTCTGTCAGTCGGGAACAAAAATAATCAGAAGCAGAAAATAAACAGAACAAAACAAGTTACATAATTAAAGACTCGTGAATGAATAATAATAAACATAAATAAATCAACAATCACAAGAAGAATTATAAAATATATTGCATATTAAATCGCTTTTTGTACGCTACATGTATAAAGAATGAAAATAAAAAAGTTTGACATCGATCCAAGACAAATAGACGCGTCGTCATGAATTGGAAAAAAATAAAATCTCATTTCTTGTTATATTTACGTCAAGGAAGTAAAAAATAAAAAAGTATACTCTCCCTTAGTTGCAACATAAAACTGATAATATTAACCTTAAACCCAATGGCAGAAAATAAACTCTAACAGATTGCAATATAAGTATCATCAGCATCTCACCGCACGGACTATAAAACTCTCATATAACCTATCGAAAGATCGAAACTCACGGGAGCCGGTCCGGCAACTTCGGCAAAGGCATCCTCGTCGTCCGTGTTGCTGTTTTCCGAGCTCCAGCCGATGTCGTCATTCTCTGTCGACTGCGAGACGTCGGTCATGTGCGAGGTAACGCTGTTGCTGTCTACTGATAAAGTGCGCAGCGAGCCCGACAGGCTGCTCTGGGCGTCCCACGAGATCGTCTGGCGCAGTGGTCTAGAAGCAGAAATTATTTAAAGCATTAGATATTATGACCATCATTATATTCTTTCCTGTTATTTTTCTCAAATTCAAACGGCAGTTCTTGTTTAATCTGCGTTTAATGCATAAAAATATGTATATACATATATATATATATATATATATATGTATATACACATATATTTTTATTTTCATAGTTCACTGTGTTTAATCCATAAAAATCAAAACGTCCATAATTTTGTTCTCAGATACCCAAGCTCAACAAAACTTTAACCGAGATATATTACGTCAAAATTTATTAGTTTGTAAAGTTTCATCGATGTCTAAACAGTAATTAAAGCACCGATATCACTACCTTAAGGCTAATTCAAATCGAGTCATTGATACCAACTTATCTTAGAGAGATTTAATGGCTTGATATCTATTAATTAAATAAAAATTTGTGCATGTAAAAAAAAAAAAAATGATTTCCTTACAAAGTTTGAGACAATAATATATCACCCAATAGCCGATATTTTAATTTAATCAAGTCTGAAGTCTCAAGAGTCAAATTTCGCGTTCGACTTTTGCAGTTGCAGATAAACCTCCAGTAGTAGCATAATACACAGACGTAAATAAATGAATTAAGACAAAAAGAAGGTAAATGAAGTCATAAGTCCAATTGATCCTAACCCATACTTATGGCTGGTTTTGCCCAGCAGAGCCGTGTTCTGCTTGCCCTTGAGCTCAGCGAGCTGGGACATGAGGACGGCCTTGATCTGGCGCACCCAGGCATGTTTGACGTCAATGCTCGACGCTTGGATCGTGTGGACCTCCGAGCGGCCCTGTAGCCAGATCTCGAACCTACGGGTGTCCCCCTTTACAGACTCTGTCAGACCGATTTGGGACGTCTACGACAGAAACAAGAGATTTTCAATGACAATTATTGTTAATAATTTTTCTTTTAAAGTAATTTTTAAAATACTTACTTTGAGATATCGCTTGAAATGGTAAGTTGCTTTGGTGTGCGCTTGGGGCTTACTGTGCTTGCAAAATATCACAGACTTATCGTACAAAAATATGTGCCGCTGCGACGGCTTGAGGCGAAGTAGCCGATCCTTCTTATTGCTACTCCAGACGCTGAACGAGCCCTGCAGAAGGAGCTCTCCCTGGGCACTTAGCTCACCCTGTGTGGACAAGAAATCATGAACTTTTTTTTTCACTCCTGATGAAAGTAATCGATTAATGTATAATGAATTCTCATCGTGTATTCATGAATTGATAATATGCAAATCTGCGAGAGAACGATAACATAGTGCGGATGATGACAAAATAGTTCCCATGAAAAGATAAGCGACATCAGTATCGAAACAGTATAATCAACAATTTTTTAGACTCGATTAATTTAATTAGAGCCACGTGATGAGTCTATTGGTAGCACGTCTGCCTGCAGATCTTGATGGCCGGGGTTCGATTCTCACTTAGGGGAAAAAAATTCTTTAATTAATAA
Source organism: Copidosoma aretas (assembly GCA_030522625.1). NCBI lineage: Eukaryota > Metazoa > Arthropoda > Insecta > Hymenoptera > Encyrtidae > Copidosoma > Copidosoma aretas. Next base: position 14,037 of record JAPYYV010011572.1, on the reverse strand, counting down.
AGGGTTTTTTTTGCGAGTTGGAATCGAGCCTGTCGTATAAACCCCACTGATCCTACCTTAACGATTTTTTAAATAAAGTTTTAAATCACCGTAATACGCGTTGCACTAATGTATGGCTAAATACACCAATGGTGTCGAAATAGCCATGATGTCTGAGCCTTCGGGCGATGATTGATATATATAAAAGAAAAAAATAATTAAATTAAATTTCATTATCGATACTGAAAATTGAAATTCGGAATTCTTGTTGCACAAAGGTCTTTCTGAAAAAAAAATTTCAAAGAAAAATTCCGCTTGTTGGTAACGTTTATGTTGTAAGTATTTTTTTCCAATCCGTACACCATCTAGAGTTGATTTTTACGGGCACCCTCTACCACCTCAGTGTGGAGGATGTTGAACCTAAAACCCCAACTATAACCCCCATTTTACCCTATTTCCCCATCGTTACCCATTGCCCTTGTCACGTCTTCCCCAACGGCCCAAATATAATCTCTTCTTCTATCCCTCTCTTTCTCTTTACACCCCTTTGCTACACAGTTCCCCAACTAGTCCTGCACCTACCCAGAGCGCCCACGGAGCCTACCTCTGGGTCGCCCTGTGGTGCAGAAATAGCTGCGAGACTTGGGAACAAATCCCAGCCGGAAAAGACTTGGAAAAAATTTCAGAGTTAACCCGACCAGGATTTGAAACCGAGCCTCATTTCAATAGCCCACATCCTAAAGTATGGAAAAATTACACATGCGATACCTACATATCATTAAGCATAATAAAATAATAAAATACTGACCCCGAAGCCGGTGATGGCGGTCTGGTGCATGCTGTCGTTGACGCACTTAAGGACGACGAGCATACAGTCGAGGGCCTCCCGGAGCTCGCTACAGCTCGACTGCTCGTCGCTGTACTTGAGCAAATCCTTGAGCAGCAGCTGGTACTTGGTGATCCGCTGCACGGGCTTGAGCAGATAGGCTGCCAGCGGGAGCTTGTGGCCGAGCTTCTGCTGACAGGCGAGGAAGAACTGCGGCTCGCTTTGGATCTGTTCGCGCAGTCGTTCCGAGCGGGGTATGTTTTGACAGTAGTAGCTATACAGCCTGTAGAACGTGTCCCTCTGGAACGACGGAAATCACGTTTGTTTCGATATTTTCTTCGAACAGATTCATTTCTTCGTCTGTTTGTGTAATTTATGTTGGTATATAACTGTGATGGTCACGTTTATAAAAAGGCCCTTTGCTATTTACGATAATTTATTGATGGTTTTATTTCTAGTCAGGTCAGAATACTGCCAAAGAATAAGTAGACATTTAATTAAATCAAATTCCCTGAGCATGATTGTAGACACATATTTGATTAAATACATTTTTAGTATTTTCTAGGACCAGGGGGCTACGCCCCCTGCGCGTTTCGCATGTCAACCCCCAGCATGTATCAAAAGATATTTATTTTCACGATTTTTAAACAAATACGACACTTCAACGTACAGATTTAAATTACTTTCTATTCATTTTTCAAAATCTAATTTTCAAATTTACCAGCTCTTAGCCAGTCTCACCCAATAATAGATTTGTTCGCAAGATCAAGATTGGGCGACGTCGGGTCGCCCGAAATACCAAAATAGATATACAACGACCATATATTCTTGGTAAAGGAAGGTTAGTATTGTGCGACCCGGGCCACGGTCACCCAATCTCATTTACACTACACCTAGCCCGTAACCGAGTCATAGGTGAGGTGTACAATTAGATCTACACCACGGGTGGAAGTAAATAATGCTCAGATCGCATGTTTATTGTCACCCGAGGCGAAGCCGACATTTTTTACTTCACCGCCCTAGGTGTGTAAATAGCTATTTCCAAACAAATCTTATGTAAGGAAAATAAAAAGGCTTCAGTCACGTGACAATCAATCTTTTACCTTAAAAAAAAAAAAAAGAAATAAGAAGAAAGAAGATTGGCATGTATTTCAACATCATCTTATACTCGACTATGAGAATAAGCTTTTGTGTATTAAAATGTTTTTTAAGAAAATGCAAATTTACGCTATGCAAAGCCATCACTGCCGTTTTCCTCATGCAGGTATTAAGTATTAATAATAAAGTTATAATTTATTTTTACGTTTTCTAATTTGCTTATGTTTCTGAGATATGATGAATCATGAATGGTATATTTTATTTACGGGTTACAAGACTCAACTGAGTTTTCGTTGCTAAATTAAAATTATGTCAATAATAATGGGAGTCACAATTCATTTTAAAACAAACTTTTCTAGTAGTAAAAAAAGTACCTATGTAAAGACGGCCACACTCACCCTTTGCACAAAGCACAAAGCAACGAGTTCCGTGTTGGATATGCAGTTCTCGAGGTCTCTTAAAAAAGTGTCGCCGTGGAAAATATAAATGTCCTCGAGGTTGCCAAAGAGAAGGTCAGCCTTGCCGAGCAGAGCCGTGGGAACCAGATGAGCCTCGTTGTTCATCTCTAGCTTGTAGCCCTTGATTATCGAGCCAAGCTCAGCCACGTAGATGCGTTCGGTCTCGAGCAACTCGGTGAGCACGTGGCCGCGCTTCTGGCGTAGCGCCTCAACGTCACGGGGCTCGCTTTCCGGGGATGAGACTTCACCAGCCTCGTTTGGTGGGCCCATTTCCATCTGAAATGTTTTTGAATGTTTTAGCGTCTCACGTTAGATTTTGAGTCAAGAACAATTGAAATTTGTCAGTCTGAACTTTGCCACTCGATAATATTAGATGATAAAAACTTTTTTGATGCTGTGTGAATTTCAACTTTTTATGCCGAAGTAAGCGTTTTGCACACGGATATTTTCATACTGTTATACAATAAACAATAGTTTATAGCACTTATGATAGCTGTGATTATTTCGCGCTTTGCTGCGTATTATATGCTGTTTTTCAATGGATAAAAATTGATAATGCAGTAAGATAATAGTACTTATAATGCGCAACAAATGCATGAAGTAGGTGATTTTTGCACGAGTGTAAATATTGTCATTTAAGCGAAACGAGAGTTATAACCACATGAGTGTGGCAATCGTCGTGAATTGTACATTATGATATCTCGTACACTTGAGGGCGATGATTTTAACTTTGAATCCTTTTACGTGTATTAGTGCGCGAATATTGGTGTGCGAATTGGGCACTTCGCACACTTTGTAAAAGTACGGAAAGTTTAACTTCGGACACTGAAAGTGTAAAAAAATTTACCAAACCCATATTTTTTGGGCGAAAAAAATCAACACTATACATCCCTTATAAACTGAAAAATAATATTTTCCATCCTTCCGACAAAATGTTACATCCAAGTTATAATAAGCTAACATCCAAATAGCACCGCTGGATGGAGATTCCCCTAAATTTTGACACTCGTAAGGAGAGAAAATACGGCAACCCCTTGGTTCTTAGAATATAGATTAATTTTTCATTCTCGATTTAATTGTAAGACTAAGTGATCAGCAAATTACAAATCACAACGTTTCAGGTGATACGTCAACACTGATTGGGCTAAGAATAATCCCCACTAATTTAAGTATTACCCTAGGCATTGTGTTCGCCTTCTTCAAAACCCTTCCTGGCCTGATGCACTGCGGTGCTGGTTGCAAAGGCTTTGCCGGCTCCGGAGTGACGGTTTGTATTGGCCTCATAGGTTTGATAAGCTGTTGCTTCAGAGCCATAATCCTTTTGTCGCACATCATAGATACATCTTCTATCCTTTGCAAGACCTATGTGAAAAACAATTATTGTCCCAATCATAGTTTTATTCAAAAGTAATTTTGATAGAAAAACTGTATACTTTACTCGCAAATTCAAAAAATTAAGCCATAATTGTTAATTAAACAAAAATTTTCAGACCCAACGATCGCCCGGATACCTGCGTAACGAGGGCTTTGGTCTCCGGCATTATCGAATCTTCAAACACACTTCTCGGGTGGTGGAACTCTTCCGCAGCCTCTATCAGCGACTGAAGCTCCTGCAGGGCATGATCTGGCGGTGTCGAACTGTTCTGAGCGGCCAACAACTCTATACCACGGGTACACCAAGTATTCGCCTGATCAAAGACGAAAAGTTACGAATAAACGAAAAAAATGTGTTGCATACTTAGTGTTCCGAATGAAATCGAACGAACAAATGAAATGTTAGGTTCAATGTATGCTAAATAGAGCACCTTGTCGATGTGTTCCATGAGCTCGCGGCACTTGTTGAGGGTGAGCAGCCGTCGCTCGAGCCGCTGGCCGAGTATAGTGCAGACCCTTTGAAGCTCGACGCACTTGGGCTCGACGACTTCGGCCGGACACGGATGCCGGCCGGACAGCAATTGCTGCCCGGCCGCGATTACTTCCTCAGCTCGTTCAATGTCTCCCTAAAACAGCGTGCCGACTGTACGAAAAACAGAAGAAGAAGGATTCCGAGCGCGACGCCCGTCCATGCAAAAACATTCGTGATAGTGAAATAGAAAGCGGCGAAATGAGTGTGTTCGCTTCGTGCGGTGATCTGAATCAGTGCTATCACCAAGAGAAGGAGAAAAGTCTATTCGCTATGCGCATCTACGGTGCTGCCCTCATTTTCATTGATTTCCTGTGTTAAATCTTATGGAGCAAAATAGTTGAAGCGGCCGCCGTCGACAAAAGTTCTTTACATTCCCATAATAATACGTGTTGAAGTGACAAGTGGCGCCAAATGATGGGCGCGTAGCGAATTAGGGAATACTGTATGCACTATACGTGGTATCCACCAGGTGCATGACATGCAGCGCTCTACGTCGTGGCAAAATCTTGCAACCTGCCTCCCCCTCCCCCTAGTTTGTTGACAGCTTGAGCTTACACCGAATATCAAATATAGGGTCGATTAAAAGAGTATTTACAGTTGGATATTTTTCCAATAGCGTCAATGAATAAACTTGAAAGCCGAATGACTGTTTAAAGATATGATTATTCTTTTGATCGCAGACAAATCACGTTCAAAGTGCGCAATGTGCGTTACCATGCATTAGAACAGTAACCAACTCTACCGACAGCAGATGTATATGGGTTAGAAATCGAAAAAGGCTTGAAAGGCAATTTTGATTGATCGAATATTTTGTTCGTGTTATTTGTGGCCGAAGTAAGTTAGAATTTATGGGGCCCCGCAATATCTGCTTTCTCGAAAGAGCTTTGCCATGGTAATATAATGGGTACCGTTTCGACGTAAAACCGCGGTGATTGCGGCGCTACCACTGAAAATTTAACTTCGCCCTCGCACTCATGCAAATCGAACTACATCAGCGCCAAGTTGCCGCCAACTTCTGGCAGGCTGGTGAGTATCCGTGGTTACGGAAATACATGGGAAAGCGTGATTGACTGCAGCACATAATTTTTTTATTATTATTGAGACCATTTCTGATAGATTAACCGTCTCTATAATAAAAATCTCTAACGTCTAACTTATGCAATAAAAATTTTTTCATCACAAAATTCTGCTTCAGAAGTTGTAAAACGTATGTTTCTTTCGTTGTCCCTCGTCCACGTGAGCTACATAACATATGTTATTTGCTCCGTCAGTCCGTCACTCCGCCTCTTACACACTTTACTCACACATTCAATGTACCCTAGCTCACACGGACGAGTGACAACGGAAGAAATAATTAAACATTTTACAACTTCTGAAGCCGAATCTCATGATGAAAAAAATTGTATTACATGAGTCAGGATTTAGAGATTCTTATAGAGACGGTTAACCCATCAGAAAGGATTTCAATATAAATAAAAAAATTATTTACTGCAGTCAATCACGCTTTCCCATGTATTTCCGTAACCACGCCGACTCACCAGCCTGCCAGAAGTTGGCGCTGATGTAGTTCATGCACGGAGCCAATTAGTCTAAGCTACCGCTCACGACAAATGTTTGAGATTGAAAACATTTTAATTTCAATATATAAGGTTCTGATTTTACATACAAATCAATGTATTTACAACTGCTGAGAGAGGAGGGTGGGGGTCGCCAAGATGGCTCACCGTGAGCGCAGGGGCGCTTCGATAGATTCAGCTATCCTCTCCTGATGGAGGGCGCTCGACATGAGCTTCCGACAGTTCCAGAAAATATTGCACTGCACCAGAAAATTTTGCGAGAAGAACTTCCGACGTACTTGCTCTCACAGTACATAACCTCTGCTTGCTACTACTGCGTGTCAGCGTATACAACTACTGCACGTGAAAATGCCTTGCAATATAGTCGTATACCACATAGCATGCAATATTCCCTAGACTTTTCTCTCGAAGTACCAACGAGGAAAAATGTCCATATTAACTCACGAAACTCAAGTGTGTTCATGGAAAAGCTTTTGTTAATATTCTGAAATCATGAAAAAATCATTTTCAGCTCGAAATGCACACCCAACACCAAGCAAACTTGACTAAAAACAAAAAAAAATAAGATAGATTATGTATGGCTCACAAGAGACTAATGATTTTCGTAAGTTGGTATCGCCATTGTCCCACGCAGGTGATGCTATTTAAGATTTCTGCACGAAGCGAATTAGACATTTAGAAAGAAAAACTCGAGGAAAAACTACTCTGACGTAAGTATAGATGTAAAGTATAGCGTTTCGAAGCTAGCTGCAGTGTGTTGGATGTGTTTCATTTTTTTTTTCAATTTGTGTTTGTTGCTACTATTATAAATTTTTTTCATCACAAGTGCGTAAAGTGCTAAGTTTGCACTCGCTTCGCTGGGGCGATACCCTCCTTGCCAGTCTCAAGTGACTTCTCAGGTGATTAAAAAAAACATTTTAAATAAATATTTGTTATTTTCACGTTGTAAATAATGCTTATAAAGAAAATTAATTTCTTTTATAGATTTTTGTGAGGTTTTCGTTCACGTTACTTTCGTAGAGGAACTTCGAAATTGTGTCAAAGAAAATTTCATTTTTACCTGCTTTGGGTAGTTATAGTGTCGTTTTTACCCGTTTGGTATTACTTAGGTAAAAATAATTTGACTGCGTCACTATTATCCATCAAAATATTATAATACTATTTTTGTAAAACTATACTAGTAAAAACTTTACAAGAAGAATCATTGAAATTTTACATATATTAAACGGTAAAAATATCTAAATGTATATCACAATACGTCCTTTTTTATGCTACAAGGATGTGAGGAGGTAAACTGCATGGCTTATTTACTTTATAAAAATCATCAATAAAAAGCATGTTTTTATTATTGACTAATTATAGATGCAAAAGTTCTATAAAATAATAAACGAATCATCAATTTACATCTGACGCAAATTGCAGGTGAGAATGATGACAATAGTCTTACTGTGCGATTCATACACACGAGTTTTTGTTTCTAACACAATAACATAATAATAGAAATGATAATTATAACAGCAATAGTTACACTTACAAAATTAATCTTATACAGACATGTGTAATATAAATATAATAATCATAATTAAAGAATGCTGTACATAACAGTAACATCGGAGTATGTGGACATGTTTAAATCTGGAAACACTAAATAATACAAAGTTACAGTGAATTAATAAACATATATAAATTTATTGTCTACATGTGCACATAGGTGATATCATTTACAAACTCGCGGCAGTCGGGTTTAGGATAAAAACCTATTCAAAATAATAAATTAAATTAAACAACTATTTACAATATATTCTATGTTATGTGCATTTACAATATGGATACTTTAAACTAATCAATACCATGAGGAACAAAATAATTGCTGTACACGCTGGTTGACAGCGCAAAGTGTGAGGTAAGGCACTTTTTTCTGTGAATAAATTATCTCGATCAGGAATCAACGGATCTTAATGATTTTTTTTTTAATTAACAGCTAAAGGACTGTAGTTTATCAGAAAAGTGTCCGAACACTTACAATCATAGCAGAAGGTTGCAAAGTAGTCCTAACGTGACCTAAAAATTAATAGTGTGGTATTAAAAGTTGAACATCTTGCTATTCCTGTTGAGAAATTCAACAAAAATTCGTATACGTAGGTTTTAGGCTATGCTTGTCATAAGTCCATGCTTTAAAATTATCATTATGTTTAAGTGTCTACCCACAAGAAAATTTCTGTCAGATATCGTGCACGATTCTCGTCACATCTAATTTATATTTTATACTAAAGATAAAATTGGAAAACAATTTATAAGTATAAATATAGAAAATAGCAAATGATAGATGTAACAGTTAAAGAAAAAAATTAATAAATTGGAAAACCGGCCTTTGGCATTGGAAAATGAACCTCCGACAAGATTCAATGTCAACAAGTGCAACGACTCTTTGTTTTATGATTTTTTTCTCATATCCCACATTAACAAATTATGAAGCATTATTTTACTTATTAACAATTTACTGACTAGTAATTGTGAAATGTTTATGAAATAAGTATCCATGGGGCTGTGTGTATAACCCCGTGTAAAAGAGAGTGCCTACTCACGAAATATGGTGATTCTGACGTAATTTTGCATGTATAATGCGAATCCACTATTTAATTTTATGTTTATATTGCACAATTTCTTTAAAATCCAATTGCTTAAACAATTTACATGAAGGGTCTTTTTAGGACAATTATTAATTTTTTTTTCGTCAATTGTCCTGTTGTAAGAAGAAAAGTCCTTTAAAAATGGTTTTAAAATACCTTGTAATAGAATTATACATTTTTAAGTTTTGAAAATTACACTTTTTTCATCATCTTTTAATGCTAATAACTTTGTTTCATTCATTTATTTACAATGTTCAAAAATGTTGTTCTTCTGTTAGGTTTTTGTTTATTGCAACATGGACTCGGAAGTTGTTAGTGAAAAACTCCATTAATGTAAGAATATTTTAGCCTCCTAACAACCTCTTTTGCGATTTGAAGTAATGGAAACGAAACGAGTTAATTATCGTGGAGGTAAACCTGTCAGGTATATTGGAAGCGTTAAATTTACCATCATTATTTAGCTAAATGATTTTAAAAGATTTTTGAATTAAATTTGATAATAAATTGTAAAAAATTTAAAATTATGACGGTGAATTGAACGCATCTGAGATCTAATCTATACTTAACGGGCTGACATCAAGGATCATTCATAAACATTCAATTACTTCAAATCCCCATGTAGGTCGTAAGGAGTCTGTAATAATATTGCTTTAACGGAGTCTTTCTCCAACAAGTATTAGATCCTTGTTGCAGTAAAATAGAAACACTGACTGAAGATGAACGTTCTTGAAAATTGTAAGTATGTGAAAAAAAAACAAATGTCATATACTTTTGAAGTTGACTGAAAGAGTGGGATTTTAAACACTTTAAAATTCAGAACTTTATTTTAAGGCACTTTTGGAAACATTTTTATAGTACTATTCTTCTAAAAACAGGCCAATAAACTAAACAAAATTTTCCTGTGCTATAAATACCCCTTATGTAATTTATTTAAACAATCGCCTTAAAACCGGTTAACACACATTTTTGTAACAAATAAGCGATACAGTTTACCCCTTGACACCCTCGTAGCATGAAAAAGGACGTATTGTGATATACTTTTCGATATTTTTACCGTTTAATATATGTAAAAATTCAATGATTCTGCTTGTAAAGTTTTAATAGTATAGTTTTACAAAAATAGTATTCCAATAGTTTGATGAATGATAGTGACAGTGAAATTATTTTTACATAAGTAATACCAAACAGGTAAAAATGACACTATAACTACCTAAAACAGGTAAAAATGAAATTTTCTTTAATACTATTTCGAAGTTCCACTACGAAAGTAACGTGAACAAAAAGCTTAGAAAAATCTATAAAAGAAATCAATTTTCTTTATAAGCATCATCTACAACGTAAAAATAACAAATATTTATGTAAAATGTTTTTTTTTAATCTCAGGTTATTTCTCACCTAAGACTAGTAAGGAGGGTATACTTCATCCTTGTTGAGATTATCACTTTCCCGCACTCGTATCGTAATGTACTATTTCCAAATCAGTCTGACTTCGAAACCTATACAATGTGACATGAATATATGTGATTAAACAAAAAGTGTCTCGGATGAAAACAGAGCTCTGATTGTCGTGCAATAATTGATGTGAACATGATGCATACAGAGTCGCTGACGCTGTCGTTTGTTTTGATAAATGCAGCATCATATTTAATGACAACCATGCTTATAAGTGCAACTGAAATGTTATGCAATCTATATGATTTTCTTAAATGCACGATCGACTAAATGTATGGAAAATATAATACATAACATCTGACGCTACAGACAAAAAATATCGAGAGCTTGTATTCCAACGATTACATTTTGAATAACAAAAAAAATTATACTATAAAGTCTTTGAAAAAAATACTATATTTAAATTTTACTGTCGTAAAAATTTGTTCGTCAAAATTTTTGGACGAAAAACATTCTAAAATGTCGAAAATAAATTTGTATATTTATATCTTATATATAATTGAAAAATCTATATTCTTCATTTTGAATAATTTCGTAAGATATTTTACCTATTTTCATTAAAAAAAACACTAAGATTTTTGTAAATATCAGTCATATCTTGGGATCATATTGACAGATTTTAATTACTGGGAGATAAAAATGTTAATTGTTTTATGCTAAAAGCGGTAAAACCATGAATAGATACATAGTTATGCACAATATTCAGGTCTACAAAACGATTTTATGAATCCATAAAACACAGGTTTTTGATATTTCTTGATCGATAAAACTATAATCCAATATGATGAATAATTATTGTATCTTGTGAAGCAGAAAATAAACTAGTTCATCATTTTGATTCACCGTTCCCTCATTTTTGGTATTATTGAGGTACTACGACTTTCTTTTTAAATCATAACTTGAAATATGTACGACAATTGAACGACATTTTGAATAATTTTGATACGTCATTAAATCATATTTTTTTAATTAAAAATAAACAGAATAACACATATTGAGGAAGCTTTTTGCTAATATTTGGCTGCGGTTTTTATTACCGAGTTTATTACGGAATGCGCATATCAATATTTGTCTTCTCTTTTATGACATTAAAATATTCTTCGGTAAAATAATTAAATGTTTCTGTTACAACATGAAAGTACTTTTTGTGATTCACACTCTATCAAGTGTACTTTTCTCTGGTGATTTTTCTGGTCGATTAACTGTTTCTCTCACGCTTCGGCAACGTGATCGGAAGGTGTGCAGGAGTTTGTCCTGGTGTTTATAGGTTTATACGTATAGACACCCGGTCATGACTCAGGCAATATACCGACTAGTTGTAGGTTTTATTGAGCATTTGAGACCATAGGGCCCTAGTTGTAGGTTTTCTCTCCCATAGAAAAAACCCAACGTGTTTACTGCCCCAACCCACTATTTCTAACCCACCGTGTGGCTAAAATACACAATGCTGTATCAAAATAGCCATGTCTGAGCCTTCGGGCGATGATGAAAAAAAAAAAAATTGTACTTTTCGTGATTCACAGTATTTACTCTTTATAATGAGAGATAATACATATGTGTGTGGATACATATAAATCCGATACAATTGTTTAATAATCGTATAGCGTATAACAAATATATGTATTTAAGGAGGTTATTACGAAATTTCATTTAATCAAGAAGTTCTCGAAAAAAATTACATGAGTACATTTCTGTATTATTTACAACATGTTTAAATGTTAGAAAGACTAGCGATACAGTTTATGAGAAGTAAAATCGCAAAGATGGTTGCTTATACACAGTATCTTATGGGACTGTCGCTGTGAAATACGCTGTTTTTAGTATCACTTTGACGATTTAATTAGGAATCTTGCACAAAACTCAAGTATTATTCTTGATTATAATTAGCACGTAATAATACAATTTCAGAAAGTCTAGCTGTACCGTTTTGACGATATGATAATTTGAAGTGTGAAAGTAATGCTATTACTACATCTGTATAGTGCGGAATGAAACCAGAATAAAACGTCGGACACGATTTTCTAGCATTACTTTTTGGTTTTACATCTTTTTTTAAGAATAATCAAATTTATAAATTTTCTTTTTATTAAGATCAACTTTTGAGATTTAACGAGGCTCGTACCTTTTATGAATTGTATACCAGGCTCTTGAAACTTTTAACTATTTTTAATAGCACTATCGTTTAACTATTCTTAATTTTTCAGGGTAGATTATTGACCTAAATACCGAGAAAATGTTGATTGAAAAATGCTATTTTAACACAGCGCTTATGGAGACGGAACCGGCAGTTATGCCTGCATTTACAGACAATGAATACCAAGTTAATGAAAATTTAACCACTAACAGTTGAAAGCACATTATTTTTTATAATCCCAAAAAAAGTACACGTTTCCGACCATTTATTGAAATGATTGCAGTTTAAACAGTTCAATTGTAGGATGGTTTTGCGGTTTACTTCAATACCAGAAACCCGCGAAAATTTGAAATCAATTTACTTCGTGAGTATTGAAATACGCATTGATTGTGGTGATATTGTTATGCAATTAAGAAATAAATACGAACCAATCTTGTATTAATGCTCTTTTCTATTTTTATAAGTTTTGTTTTCTTCACAAATCGACCTTTTGTTGTTCCTCTGGTCCATCTAATATTGTATAGTGGCATTTTGATTCATTTGGGAACTATTAGAGGTTAGTTTAGAAGTAAACAAGCAGAGAGAATTTTATAATTCTACAACAGTAATGAAACAATAGTAACAAGTTATCCCATCAAACATTAAAAAATCAAATTAGATTTATCACATAGTTACTGGATACATTAAATCAGAGAGAAAAAAGTTCTGCGCGAGATCTGTATTGCCTCGAGAGTGAGGTACGCACTGAGAAACTGACGTAGCAGCGTCTGCCAGAAATTATAGTAGCTACTGCCATACTTCCATATAGCTACTATACTTTGTGGCAGACGCTGCTACGTCAGTTTCTCAGTGCGAGCCTCCTTCAAGCAGTTAACAGATATAGGCTACTTCTTTGATACTAAGGATGGTCTTCGCCGAAGTGAGAAGACAATCCTATCGGGCTTAAATATCGAATATAAGTATGCCAATCAGCTATGCACTGTCCCAATGTTTGTCTGCTAACGCACTCTAAGCTTAAAGTTTGATACATAACGCATTCTAATAATTTTTTCTGTTATGCATGATGAAAAATTTATTAAAATTAAAAAATAATAACATAAAAGTATTTTAAAAAGAACCTTTTATTCATGTAAGTAAAATATATAAAATAATTTGATTTCTATAAGTGTCCTGTAAGTAGAAGCTTGGTGCGCTCAGGTAAAGGTTTTCACATTGCACTTATGTTATAATATCTGATCCATTAAGTTGCTCATTGAATTGTATTTTAAATTTAATTTAGTAAGGATTATCAAGCATGATATCTATTATCGATTAATTATTTTGCATTTTTACAATATCACAAGTACTTAAGGAGACTCACACCAGATATCTTTTACAAACTAACTACGAAATGGGTAAAACTCAAGAGTATGATTAATATTGGACTATCAGGAACCACCGAGAATTTTTTCAATACTTTTCACCGAGTGATTTTTCGTTCTATAAAACCGTAAAGTTGGATATTGTCATATGAGCTCTTATGAAGAGCTTTATTTTTGTGTGTTCGTTTTCAAGAGAAAACATAAAATATTTCTACCACATGAACGAAAAACTAACCCAAGAATGCTTATGCGATTCTGAACAAACCAGCACTTTGAAAAATGTCAATAACTGACCGATTTTGAAAGATATTAATCAAAACGTGAGCACATCATTGGTCAGCTTATACATGCACGTAACTGAAAGAGCATCGTCTGCTGCTCAACCACGTCGAGTCCGTGCAAAACGATGTATTTTTGCGAGATCGATTGTGAAAAGTTTTTTGCTTGTTGTATACATTTATATACCCAAAATTTTGTACATACATTCACAAGTTGTAAGCAATCGTATTATTTGATGATTTCTAACAGACTTTCGTCGATCAACGCGCCCAAGTTGAAGGTTATACCTTTATTCGAATAAACTGTAAAACTTTCGCTTTTTAATCAAAAGCATGAG
>JAPYYV010011571.1:0-11508 GCA_030522625.1 Copidosoma aretas | reverse complement strand
GCAGCACCTCTATCCCGCTCCATGTGCACGATGGTCATTTTCTACGACGGACGGAATAGCGTCACAGATAAAAATATGGTAGTGGGGGAACTTTTCTCTATGACGCTGTGACGTTCTGCTCGCTATTTCCGCCCCATGTAACCGCGGCTTAAGATTCCTGGAAGAAATCCTGTAGCTTTCCTTATGTCCAGCGTCAAGATGTCTTTTGGAAGAAAATCAAAAAATACTTCCGAAAGTTATCTTGACGCTGGACATTAAGAGACCTACAAGATTTCTTTTAGAAATCTTAGGCAAATGTATGGGCTGGGTTATAGCATTGACGGATGTAAGGAAAAAAAGTAGGTGGTATTGCGTAACTTTTCTTGCCTTTACTCAAGTATCTAGACAAACCAATCGCAGTTTCGAAGGTTTCTTATGGCATATTCAAGACTAGCAGACGTTTGTACAGATCGTTATTGAATTAAATAGTGTATTTATTGACCTTTGTACATAAGTACATACAGTCACTTTACAAACAAAAGCTGTAATAGCTATGCAATACCACTATAGGGTGGCGCTGTTGTCATTTTGCACCTGATCAGCCTAAAGTAAATACATCCATACATCATGACTTTTTTATAGTTATGAATATTAAAAAGCAATCATAGTAACAAAAAAAATTTTTTATTATTTATTTTCAAAGTATATGATCACTGTAAAATATTTCAAGATTTTATTTCATTACGAATTGATGTAAATTTTTTTTTTTTTTTTTTTTTTTTTTTTTTTTTTTATTGTTTTTTTTTTTTTTTTTTTTTTTTTTTTATTTATATTATTGTCTTATTGTCAAAAAATGATTCTATACGCTCGGTACGCGCGCTTGACAGCTTCTAGTTTATTTAAAAAAAAAGATAATGAATCCCAGCCATATTAAATTAAAACTTTTTTAATTTTCTTTAGAATCCATAATATGTAGAACAAGTTTATTTGTTGACAAAAGGAATTTGACAATTCTGAAGTTACACAGCTAGTTTTGGATAGTCAAAAGTATTCACACCTAGATATGGACGTTTTAAAACATCTCATACCTAGGTATGGTATGAATAAAGTTACCAGAACGAAGTTTGGATTCTTTTTTCGGCCATTGGCCGTTTTCGGCCTTTGATCCTAACATATGTACTGCAGAAAGAAGAGAAGTAGCCGCTTGTGCGTACACATATGAGCAAAGCGAAAGCGAGGGACGAATATTTTTTACTATATACTTTCTATGTACATCCAGTGCTACTTACACGCTTTAACCTAATAAATTTACTTGACAAGAACTATTGAATGATTACTTTTTTTATTATGATTATAATTAACTATACAGCACCATATTACATAAGCGTCGGTAGTTTTCAATGAACATATGCAACTTTAAAATGATATGCACCTGTTGCGTCTGTAGATGAGGTGACCAATGCATACTGAGAAAAAAGTTTAGTAGCCATTACCTAAAACACGAGCAATTTTTACTTTAGTAGTCAGGTAGGTATAAGTTAAGGGTTGTGCCCAAGCAATTTGTACTTAGCAAAAAGCAACGTCTACTCAAACTTAAGTATCTACCACTTAAGTCGTCAAATATTGAATTCAGGCTGAAAAAAAGCAAGTTTGTCGAATTGGAGTGAAGCGATAAGCTCCGTTTTCAAATAGTGTCCAATTCGGGCTCAGGTATTATCACGGTTTTCCAAGTGATGTCGAATTTGGGCTGGGCCACTGACAAGCGTTATTATACGTTTCAGGGTCATCTTTGTTTATTTACGCTCACTGTCTTACGATAGTACTTGTCACTTATTTCAATTTAAATACTGCCTTGTAGTACACCGACATACTGCTACTCAAACATACATATAAAATTCATTATTACGACGATGGAGTTCCACGCGAAAGAGGGCAACCAGTGATTTATTAAAGCAGAAGTATATATCAAGATGAGATGTACTGGTACACAATCTAAGTTGATAGAGGCAAAAAAGATTTTCTTGAGAGATTAGATGATAAATTATCAACAAGGAAAAACTACTCAATGAGGGTTCATTAAAATTGTTTCTGAAATTTTTTTACCAGTTTTCTCATATAATATATGCAGTGTGCGGGTTTGAATAAGTGTACATCATTTCGACACACCTGTATTTATTTTATATGGAGAGCACATTTTTTTAAACACGCCCGTAGTCTTATTTGTTAGACTGCCAGTCCGAAGCCTCGGAAAAGTGTGACGGGAAAAATACAATTCTTCATCAGCCCGAATAAGACATCTTTTGAAAAACCGCACTGATGCCCCAGCCCGAATTTGACACTATTTAAAAACGGGGCTAATGCTTTAGCCCCCATTCGACATTAATTTTATCTTTTTTATTCAACCACCCAATTGTTACGAGTTTATAAATTCTGATTGAATATTTCAAGGATACCGATAAAAATTTTATGTGGTATCTGCACCAGGAATTTACAATAGAATACTATAAAGTGACAAATTCTATCAATGTATATGATTTTATTTTTATTCGTAGACAAATAATTTTATTATGTTTTATGAGATAAGTTAGTTTATGACGTTTTATAAGGAGAAATCGATGATAAAATTTGCTTAAAATAATATGTATTTTGATAACGGAATTTTCCTATCAATTTGTTCTTATAAAACACCATCAACTAACTAACCTCATAAAACATCATAGAATTATTAGTCTACGAATAAGAATAAAATTATATACACTGATAAAATTTGTCACTTTATAGTATTCTATTGTGAATTCCTGGTGCAGATACCACATAAAATTTTTATCGGTATCCTTGAATTATTTTATCAGAATTTATAAACCCGTGACAATTGGGCAGCCTGAATTCGATGTCGGCCCTTAAGTCTTCTTCAGTCGTTACCAAACTGCAACAAGCCCTTGTCACCCAACTGAGTTTCGTAGGCTCTAATGAACTTTTTTCTCACTGTATAAACCACGGCCTGATTTTTTGCAGTCATAATTTCAAATGCCGCTCAGCTCTAAATATATTTCTTTTTTTTTCGATTTATCAGGCCATCAAATTGCTTTTTGTTTCTTGAGTTATTTCTTTCTTTGTTGGTTACTTTTTGTCAAAATTTGTGTGGAACATGCAACAAATTGTACGTATTCATAAAATTATATTATGTAGTATATTAACGTTTGGATGATTTTCAGAAAAAAACTACCCTATTAACGGTACTTTTTCAATTATTTAAGCGATTGAAGGTTAAATATTTTATACGGACTCTTATTATGGCAACTGAATTTTCATCATATAATGAAAATTTAAACGTACAATCGGATGATACGAAGAGCAGTGCTATGGTTACCCATTTAAAGCTTATTGATTGCCAAATGGAATAAATCTTCAAAAAAAATAGACACTTCATGAGTACACTTCATTCAATTGAAATTTAGTATTTTATAATTGATTTGGTTACAATTTTTATGAGTAAGCCAAAGTGGTTTGCAACTTTGTGCAAATATAGTTGATAACTGGATGCCTTGAGGAACATCTCTGTTTTTTTAAAACAGAATCATCAAATATCTATGCGAGTACCTGCGGAAGAAAAAGTCTACTTTATTAATATTATGTATTTCAAAATAGAGCTGTAGACCATTATCAATGCAATATTAAAATATCCAGACCCCTTTGCTTGTTTCTCCAATAAAGATCATTGTTAATAACTTTTTTTAAACAAATAATAAATAATCGTACAGCATACACATGCCTAGATAACAAATGAGCCGAGTATACTTTTGATCCCATTATTAAAAATAAAGTTGTGGGAAATTATGTATGTCATGAGACTTTTTCCCGATTTTCTTTTACTTGTCTTTAGTGTTTTTGGGTTTTGCATCATTATTGTTAACTCTTTAATTATCATAAAACTCATTGATGAAATGAGAACTTTCGGCTACTTGATAACTATGACGAAATTACGAGTGCGGTTTCCCTGTATTATATAAGATAAAATTGTTTGCTTGATTTTTCTTTGATACCGACATGATCCTTGTAGATGAGAAATATATAATACGATGAATATAACATAAGGCGTCATTTAGAACTAAGTTAAATCGTCGAAAACATGTGCAGAGGTCTTGGATAGGTTGATGAGCATATAGAATATCTTTACTACCCTTATCCAAAGTCGTTGTAGAGCAGTCGGTAGAGTACGTAGCAGCGCCTGACCAGCGGAAGCGACAGCACATGCTCAGAAAGTGGACCCTTTAAGTGACATAATATTACCAATTAAATTTTAATCAAGAGTAAAGCCCTACGTGCGAAGTGCGCAGGATCATCCTGAATAAGTCTAGTCATGATTCTAAGCACTGGCCCCTAGGGCGAGGCAACTACAGACTCTCCCGTCGGCTGCTATCAACATAACCTCATTATGAACGACACCAAGAGACTTTAGCCTAATGACGACAAGCCTGTTATTATAAAGTAGGGCATAAAGAGAGTTAATGATAGCTATAAAGAGGCAACAATTGACAAAAAAATTATAAGTTAATCAGACAACAAAACTAAAAAACTAATACAAAGTTCTATGAACCTTAACAAAACATCGGAATATAAACTGAACTTCACAAGTATATCTCAACAGTACTGAATCTTATAATCAACATAACGAAGAAAACCCAAGATGATAAATACAAAAGAGCTCCAAAACGTTCAAGAGTCTACGCTATGGCGGCAATGAAATAGGCATAGCCAACAAGACGTCTAGCAATGAAGATAAAATGCCAACAAACTAGAAAGATACACGATTACCAGCAAAAGTGAGACGGCCTGTAATAATGATCGAAGACCCTCAACTAAAAAACTAATTATTAGAATGAAAAAGAACAGTTGATGCAATAGTTTCATAATAAATAACAGAAGTAACAATCAATGTAGAATATTACCAGAAAATATGATAATATGCAGAAATCTGCTCAATCTAAAAAGAGAAAAATTAAAATTTTTTAGTTACACTGCAAAGACAAAGAAAACTAAGTCGATAGAGCTTAAAGGGTTAATCATGAACACAACAGCTGAAGAAATTCCAGAGGGTGTTATGAGTATGGCCGATTAGCCGAGTTGGGTTTCGGCCGATAAAATAACTAAATCATGTAGCCGAGTTGGATCCCGGTAATTAATGTGGCTCATCACCCCTATACAGCACATATTTTGAATGTTTTATTATAAATGTTAATAAAAGTTGTCGAAATGTCACTTAACATGACAATAATAAAGCTTAACATCATGCCAATTCTTTCATAAAATTTGATTGCTTAATTTTTCAGATACCGAAGCTTTGAAAAAAATTCTATGAATTACTTTGATCTTTTTCAATTTACATCTGTACTTCAATTTTTTGGGCTCATTCTCTTCCTTAAATGAATCTATTGGGGGTGATCAGGGAAAAAATTTCAACAACTTGGATAAGTTTCCCAGAAAATTCAGTTGTTTGTATAGAAATACGAAAAATACGTGAACAATTAAATTTTTTGGCAAACCTATCAAAGTTTTTGCAATTTTTTCCGTGACGACACTTAATGGATTCGTTCGAGGAAGAGAGTGAGCCAAAAAAATTAGAAATCAGATAAAAATTTGAAAAGATTGAAGTAATTTATTAAACTTTTTTCAAGCATCGCGTGTCTGAAAAATTTAACAACAAACTTTTATGAAAAAAATCACATAATATTTAGCACTAACTATACTATTGTCAGGTTAAGTGACACTTCTTATCACTTTTAATAAACAGTTATAATAAAATATTCAAAATATGTGATACATAGAGGTGAAGAGCCAACTTAAGTCTCAGTGCCAAGTTTGATCTCAACACTCATGACTAGTGATTTTTGCTAGTTATTTTTTTTTTTTTTAGAAAGAGATTAAGTATAAAATATGCTATCAAACAAGCAATAATAATCTTTCCGTTACACTTAATCCAGGCTTCGGACTAGCAGCACATATACCATAAGAGTATATATTTACTGGCATGTTTACAAATGTGTTAGTGTTTCTTAAATATGCATACACTGGCTTACGAAAATATTTTTGTATGGGGATTGCTAAGTATTAACGTTTTACCTTTTTCATGACACAAAATTCCATCGTTACATGTAAAGCGTATGATATATAGACGATTTAAAGCAACGTTGACGACTAACATGAGAATCAAATAATAATCGCCAACCAAGTTAATGTATCGCGTATGTAGTATACATATTTACAAATTGTAGTGTCTACTGTGTAAGGAAATCCATTATTATATGAATATTTGTTATTTGTTTAGCAGAGGTATAAAAGATGTAAGCAATGATATTTAGTGGAGAAACGAACAAAGGGGCCAGAAAATTGCAATATCTCATTGTAAATCGCCTATAACTCTATTTCAAAAATATAATTTCAATCTAGTAGCCTTTTTTTCTCAGTTACTCAAACAGATAATGATGGATCGATTTGAAAATCAAAAGGTATATTTCTCACGGCTTCCAGTTACCAACCAAAAAAAAAATAAAACATTAAACTTTAATTGACAAAAGTGTCTGAGGAATTTTAAGAATCCTTGGAATTTTGGTCTATTATTTCTTTATATCTCAAAGATTTGTGAACAAGATTTTAGATTTTAATATCTGTTGAAAAAAAATTAATATATGATGTACTCAAAACTGTCACTCCGTGACAAGTTTTTTGTACATTTTTGAGAAAAACTTGTGAATAATATTGTTGACCTATGGGTTTCGAAGTGCTGATCTATTCGGGAATCAATAAGCTTTAAATGAATAACCATATAATTGTTCTTCTTTTTATCTAATTGCATACGTTTGAATTTTTAATTTATGATGAAAATTCAGTCATCACCATAAGAGACTACATAAAAAATCATAAAAATCGACCATAAAAAAAATATAAAAAATTTAATGAAGGTTTGAGAGTTATAAAATATGCGTTAATTATTGTTACAGTTTATTAATAATATTACTTAGATTTTGTATGTAATTTTGCAACAATATATTGAGCATAATTAAGCTTGGCAAAGGATTGTTATGGATCTTAATACTTTTTAAGAAGATAATTCTAAAGAAAATAATTTATAACACTTAAACTTGCATTATATTTTTTAACCTTTTCTCACGGTTTATTTGGATGATGTTTCACTCCTTTCGGAGAAAAATATTAAGTATTATCTTTTTCGTAAACGTGAATTTTTGTTATTCTTTTAATAAAGTATCCGTAGATATAAAATTTAAAGGGATTTCGACATATTAAAGGGCTACTCATCCGCATTTTTAAATTTATCGATATTTTCACTAATTTAAATTTTCTGCGGTCTTTTTCCTGACCAGTACTCCATAAAAATACATACATTCTTCTGTTATAGTTCTGTTATTTTTATAGTTTTGTGTATTCTATTTCTTGTACTTCTTTTTTCACACTATTTTTGTAACCTGCATTTTTTTCGAATCTCGGCGTATTTAAATAATGTAATCTTTTAATTTACAACTTTAAAAAAAAATATTTTTAATAGATACTTTGATACATAGATGGTATTTTAACTACTCGTTAAAAGCAGTATGACCAATGAAAAATTTTTCGATTTTTGGAGTCTTGTACCCTGCAGGTCAACAGATTATCAACCGATCAGATTAGTCCACTCGATCACCGTGTACTCGAGACCACGAAACATAAGTATAATCCTTGTATCTCTCTCGGTTCTTATATTATGCTCATCTACACTTGCAGCTAATGTCTTATTTGAAAACTAATTCTTATTGCAAGATTTGAATACAACAAGGTTTCTGCACAACGTGTTTGTATTTGTTATGAAAGCGCAAATTTTTTATGAGATAAAAGTTAAAAGAAGTGAGCTTGGAAATGGGCGCCGGAGTATATATCAATACATCAATAAGTCGTCTGCGGTATCACCACAGTACAAAAGAATATTACTGTGTAATTTGATGCGAGAGTGTATTTGCTTATTTTATTAATACTTTATTCCATTATTGTTTTCAAAATACAAAGCGTCTCACCATGGTGGATGTAGAAGAAGCCGCTACGTAGACTGTGTCACGGAATTAGTACAGGAACGTCCGGGATCACGATTTTTGCCTCTTATGGTTATTAAAAGAGTCCTTGTACATGGACGTCTTTAAACTGCAGGTTCAAGCCAGAATGTGTGAGTACGAGAGGGAGAACTGATTCTTGCTTTTTTCTCGCACTCACACAAGCTCATGGCTAGTCGCTTGAACCTGCAGGTTCAAGATGTCCATATATATAGGCACCCTTAGCAGCTATAGAGAGGAACACGGGGCGTGAATTCGAATTCTCCGCAGATGTGAGTCGTAGAGACGCTTGGCATCTTTTTGTTGCAATGGTAGCCAATAGTTTGGTTTACGAAGTTACGCTCGCCTGTAAAGTTCGTTTGTTGATTTTCGCATATCAAATCAAAATCTCATAACCATTGACTTCTCGAATAAAATGCAATTATAAGACGAAGTTCGTTTTTTTTTTTTATGTTGAGTCTCAACAGTATTACCACGAAATATATACCGACCATGCGCAGTTTATAATTTTTTTGCAATTTATAATTTGGCACTACAAATATCTAAAAACTTCAAAACATTATGGTAACAGGGACGTTCAATGTTTTTTTATCAATTTAGAAAATTCGGGAGGCCAATTTAGACGTATATAGTGGCGCGGTGCCATGCAATGTCTGCTACACAAATTTGCATCTTCCGCAACAGCGCCACTTGATTAAAACTCCAATTGCTTGAATTATCAAAAAATTTCCGTCAACAGGGTATTTTGTTACTGAAAATTATCCAGACGTGTATCATCTGACATTATGTAACTTTATAAATATGTGCGATTTAATTCTGACAATTTCTCGTGACTCAAAACTTCGAAAGCCACGAATTTAAATTGACTTTTCTTTAAAAAGGGGGTGCATGAATTTGAACATGTCTGAATACTATTTGGAAAATGTTTCCATACACTGTCACTTCTTTTATTAGATTCAAACAGAAATGCGATCCACAAATGTAAATTATAACGTGTTTTGAAAATTTTTGACAGACAGCACCAGTCGACATCTTCTATAATCGGTTTTCTTCCCAGTAACAAGATTTTGAAGATACTCCGGTCACCCAATATTGTTATAATTGTAAAAAAATCCTCTTAAAATTTTACGTGACTTGCATATTTTCAACCTACGTCAATGGATTTCGAGAAAGTACGGGTTTATTTTCTTTTTTTATCTCATAAGAACAGGAGTTAAATACAATTTTCAAAGATGATTTATTTCTCGTAAATGAGTTCGGTGACCTTAACTCTGTTAAATACAAAAGTTGCTAATTATAATTCAAGGAATCTCCTTGAGTGTTTTCAAGGCTACGGATTTTTCATAACCGATCGAGCCTTCTTAAAAGTTTAGCAAATTGCAGCTAAACTGATATTTTTGAATCGAATTTACTCTCATTTGAAGATCAATTCACCATAAACAGCTTGATGCAAATTATTGTGCGATAGCGAATAATGTTCAATTAACTACTATAATTAAAAAATCAGCTTGTTGAAAAAGAATATAGTTCTGTATTTACCAAAGAAATAAAATAATTACAACATTATTCTGGGAAGCAACGCGAGTCGCATAAATCACCAAAAATTAATAAATGTCTAGACAAAAATGTCGGTTACGTGCAGACGATTTGCAAATCTTTCGCGCACAGAAAGAATAGAGCAATAATTGCTTCGAAAGACCAGCTTAATTGCTAAGAGTCCTTCTTAGTATTGATATATTGCTCTTCCGAGCTGCTCGATAATTCTTTAAAATCAGATGATGTATACATATAACCTATAGGTTGGTGAATGAATAAAATCAGTGATCACCGTGGATACCTTCAAGCTGTATATTTATTACAAGATGCAACGTTTCGAAAGTATAATTAACTCCCCTTTTCAAGCTGAAAATATACAATGAACCCTTATAAGTAATGCAAAATAAATTTATACAAACAAGTATTATTTTATATGTGAAAATACGAGTATCTCACCGATAAAACGTTTAATATCTTGTTACAAGCCGTTAAAACATTGTCAACAGCTGTATAAATAGTACAACATGTCTGTTGTTTAGGGTAAAAGTCACACTAGCACTCGCAAATCTAGGACAAATATAAAACACAAAGCAATAAAACGCATCGGAAAAATTATGAAACATTGAATTGAAGAACAAAAGATTAAATTTAGTAAAAACTTAAATAAATGTTAATTTGCAGATTATCTTGAGGATGTACATGAACTACTTATTAACACAGTATATAATGCCCTCGTGTCACATATAACACTGAGGAAACTGTGATATCGGCGAAGGAAATTAAAATGGAAGAGAGAGGGGCAAATTTTAAAAGTAAAGGGTCACGTAATATACATTTCGATCAATCTACGAGAAAAGTGATAAGAGAACAAAAGCACGACGAAGGATACAGATTTAGTGATGTATTACATACATAATAACTTAGAAGTATATCGATAATTCAAATGGAAGCGCTAAACCCAAAATAAACACTTATGTTACCCCGATATATCCTACCGCGCAGCTGGCGTGCAATTAGTTTCGACCTACAAACGCCTGTGAATCTCTTAATTACATTAAATGTATCTTTATACATTGTTATAAGTTTTATAGTATCAGTTTGTCGATTCATAAAATTATCAGTGCTATAAAAATGTAGCATTTCCGAGAATGTTTTTTTGGATCTGTGTAATTCACAATCCATAATCTTTACATTATCAAAATCAATTATATGATTATTTTTAATTGCATGTGGAGCGACTGCTGACTTTTCGTCCTTACTAGTTATGCAACGTGAATGTTCATACATGCGGGGTTTCGATTTTCTTCCTGTATGTCCTATATACTTCATTTATTTCCTTAATACTTCAAAAAACACGTGTTAGGATCGTGTTCAACTGGCTTAAATTACGTGTTAAACACATGTTCTAGCATTGTACATTTTAGCAGCAATAAAACATTTATTAGTCCGCAAAAAATGTATAAATACATTTTCGAATAAGAATAAACACTATATAATAAGAAAAAAAAAGGCCTGCGGATATCGGGTTTTTGAACCTGGTCCAAAAAAGTTTGGTGTCAAGCGTCGTACCCACTTGGCCAGAGAGGATTCGACAGAAGTAGAATAATTTACGTCCATATAAGGTACAACTGCTCCAACTGTTTGTCACTCGATTCTTC
The DNA here is from genome assembly GCA_030522625.1 of Copidosoma aretas. NCBI lineage: Eukaryota > Metazoa > Arthropoda > Insecta > Hymenoptera > Encyrtidae > Copidosoma > Copidosoma aretas. Next base: position 239 of record JAPYYV010011571.1, on the reverse strand, counting down.
ATTGCAATTGATTCTTAGTAAATAAAAACTGTTTTAACAGCTTGCATTTGCATTATCAATTGTTAAACGTATATTTTAGAACCTCGATTCTATTTCGAACTTTTGCATATAACACGTAGGTTATGGAATCTAGATTTCTGAAATAGATTCACTATATCAAAAGTAAAACGACACTTATCTAAAATGCATGGTTCTTAAACTATGTTATAGAAACTTTTTTTTTCTTTAAGAATTAGAAA
>JAPYYV010011570.1:0-12246 GCA_030522625.1 Copidosoma aretas | reverse complement strand
CTACGCCCCGTGATGCACCTCTTGAGGCACTCGTGAGGCAGCCTAGCGAGGGCCTCATGAACTATTGAGGTAGCCCCTTTAGATTTCTGATCGGGAAACCCCATTAGTATATATATATATCTCCTTATATTATATAGTTGTAAGGATTTCAGTGGTAGCTAAGCCCCCATCCACTCCTACCCTCCTATTTGGCCTCACCCGCCCCGATTCCCCCATTGCCACCTCATTGCCGCCCCTGGCATGATTGCTTTATTTAGCATGATTTAACCTTATAAAATTATTTTTTGTTGCCTCCCTTTTCCGCCCTTATCAGCCTCTTTGCTGCCCCTCTTAAGGAGGTTCGGGAGTATCATTCAGCGAGGCGAGGAACGGGGAGTCACCCTGGCCAGCGCAGCTTGGCCCCCTTTACCGCGCACCTTCTCTTGCACCCCACGAACTCAACATTTTCATTACATTTAGCGTTAGGATCGTTTCAAATGCACTATAACATGAATTAAAATTTTACTCACTGAATCTTGAAACAATACTTCATTCGCAGGTATGTTTTTTTTTTAAATATTGGCATTTTCCGAAGATATTTGTCCATGTAAACGAAAAATCGAGGTTACGTTCCATAAGAGCCTATGTTATAACACTCATTTTATTTGTATCATTCTTTTCAAAATGACCTATAACAAGTATTGAAAAAACTTATATAAGCTCTACGTACTTCAGACTATCAAATCAAATCAATATCATTGTGATCTCTGCATTTAATTATTACTCCTGAACCTTTTTAACCCTCTTTTCCGCCTCTTTATTAAACTTGTAGATTTCCTCACTACCCTATAGTAAAATGTGATCAAGAATAGTATAATACTGCTCTATTACTATCATACTTTCTTCACTTATTTTACTTCCAAGGTAAAATCATGGCACATGGGCTTTTAAAAAAAATTGCAATAAAATTGTAGAAGCCATTACAACATTATCATAATATAGTATTATAATACTAATATTGATTTATTTTGATTTCATTGAATTTCTGTTTACAAAATTCGATTTCATTTATTTCATAAAAATTTATATTTTCTTATGATTCTTTTGGTTCTGGTAGGCCGAAGTGTTTACAAGACGTGTCATTGACTTTAAAAAGTTCTTTTATGTGTAAAAAAGTTTGCTTTTCTTTATCGTTTTTAAAATCTTCGGTGAAAAAATTTTATTTATATTTCAAATTATATTACCTTCAAAATGTTAAGATATAATAAACCAAGCAAAAAATTTTCGTAATTGGAATGTCAACATAACACAGCAAGCTTCATCAAACATAATGTCCAATTGTGAATCATGCTTTACCAATCCCAATACTACAGCAGTTTCTTTAAAAGTGTTATAAGTAATTTGATCAAAAGATCTTAAATCTGTAAATGATTTTTTGCCTTTAACTTTATTTAATATTCACTTTAAAAAAAATCACTCTTGATCTTTAGGTAAAACCACATTTAATCGACCAATAGTTTTATTTTTTTTACGCGTTTACGTTTAATCCATTCTTTAGAGGGTTGTATGTGTAATGTTCTGGAATATTAATGTATTTAGTTGAGTTAGCAAATTCATCTTTTTTATTAAGTTCAAACCACGCTGTTAATGGTGTTTCCCAATTTTGTGTTGATTCCAAAACTTTCTTTTCATCAAAAACGATTTTTTGTTTGTTTTTAAAATGATCCGGTAAATGAAATACAGAATAACCACGTCCAGAAAGAGGAAATTCTTGTAGTCGCCCTGCAGCTTCCATGGGACTCAAATAACGTCCGTCTATGTATTTGAAAATTTTGTCCTATATTTCCTTGTCAGGTTCCGCTTCTTTCTTTAATTTACATAGAGCTCGATCTCCTCCTTTGTGAGCATAGTCAAAAATGTATTTAATGTTTTGGATTGACGTACAGCATTCTACATTAATATGACAGTTTTATTTTCTTCATAAAAATTCGTTATGTGGAACAACCATTGAATTGTGTACTAGAATTTTGACATTACTATTTTATATTGTAGACGTAGTTTAACTTTGTATTGATAGAACGTTTGCACTCGGGATAACCGTTTTTCGTAAATTTTGTCTCTAAAGAAAATTTTTTAGGAAAATTCTTTTTGCAAATTGTGCTGGCTTTATCATAATTTCTAATTTCTTACAATATGAAAACTGTTTACTGCTGTTGAACTATTCATTAATAAAATTTACTTTATCTTCTTTAAACTTATTTATTTCTTTCCTTATACATATGTATATATATATGTATATGGGTGATTCTGCCGTAAGTGGCTCACTTCGGGTCCACAGCTCATCCTACTAAATATAATTAAATTTGAATATTTTAATTGTGTGAAGTTCCGTCAAAAGTGTCAAGTTTTCTTGGAAGAAAGTTTCAAGCTAATACCTCAACTCTTCACTAAAAAATTTTTTTTTAATTTGGTTAAAATGTCACATCCGTACGACTTCTAAATCTCAATTTCGCGCATAAAGGCTCCTCATAGAAAAAAAAGGTTTTCTGGCATATTATTGCACATACATTGTCAATTATAGACATCGTATGTTACATTTATGCCATGATAACATTTATTTTTAATCAGTAAGAAAAAGTTTTTATCACAGACTCAGTGTCCCACAATTTGCACTGAAATGTCGATAGTAGCGAAAATCACTTTAAAAACTACGTTATTGTACTTGGTAACGCCTTTTAGTGGTCACTTTTCGAATCTTAGATCAAAATAAAACAAACGCACAAGCCAAAGCCGTCAAAAGTTCCAACCACTTTAATTGTTACAGATTTTAATTTTTTATTTTCAGGTGTACAAAAATTTTGGTCATTTCCATATCGCCCTGGGCCCACCACTCTGTAACTCGTACAGGTGAGAAACATTTTTTTTCTTGTGTTATTTATTAATAACACACGCTTAAAGAGCGGAAAATCGTTTATGCTACGTCTACGAGCAGCAATAGTAATCCAAAGCTCGAAATTTCATTTCTACACCTGTCACTTCCGTACCACTCTAAAGTCAAAGTTCGATTTTTCTCACTTTCAGACAACGGATCTTTACCAAACTTTTTTTCTCATACTGTATAATACAGTTGGTACCTCCTGTCAAACCCAACGGCTTTTGTTAAAAATTTGCATAAGATGACATAAAATTTTTGTTAAAAAAAACTTTTTTGATACTTATAAAAATATGGGGGTTGGCACGCGGAGCAGAGGGCGAAGCCCCACTAGTATATGTATATATATATGGGGTATTCCACGTGAAACCGTAGAGTCAAAAAAATTTGGTTAAAAAGAGAGGTAATCGATAGTACTTGGTAAGACTAGATCTTAAGTACAATTTGAGCCTCGTTGAGTCACGTGACTGGCGTCCATATCAGTAGCGCACTATGTTCTGAAACGCTGAAAACTAACGTAACTTTGTCAGATATAAAATATCTCTAAAACAGAAGGAGATGTATACGTATTTTTTTTTGTAGGTGATGCAGTTGCTAATCAGGGTAAAAAAAAGAAGGAACCCTAAAAACCCTACCTAACCTATAATTACAGAAAACTCGGCAAGTTTTTGCAAATTCATCGTAACTGCTGCTATTAAATTGATCAATGGTTTCAAAAAACCCATGGATAGATTTTTTTTATGTTATTCCCATAAAAGTACATTATTAGCTAGGTCTTATTGATTTCTCCAAGTTGATACATTAATTTAATATCAGCATGGACGAGATATACTTTGTCTGAAATCAAATATCTCAAGATCGGAAGTAGATGAAATATGATTTTTTTTAATTGGTGGTAATGAAATTGCGAATCAGGAAAAAATAAGTACGAAACCTCAAAACCCTAACCTAACCTATTAATTAACGAAAACTTCGCGATTTTTTGAAAATTCATTATAGCTGCTGCTATGAAGTTGATGAATGGTCTTAAAAAGCAATGAATGAAATATATTTATGTTATTAACATAAAAGTACATCATTAGCAAGGTCATATTGATTTCTCAAGTTCATACATAACCTCAATATCAGCACAGACGGGATGTACTTTATTAGAAATCAAATATTTCAAGATCGGAAAAAGATAAAAATTTGCATTTTTTCCAATTCGTAGATAATTGAATAGCCAACATGTAAACTATAAGGCCAAGTCCCTGCAAATCTAACCCAACCTTTTATTTTAAGGAACCTTAGCGAATTTTGAAAATTTATTATAACTGCTGATTTAAGTTACTCACTAAATTCAAAAAGCAATGCGGAAAAGTTTTTATGTTTTTTACATAATAGTACAGTATCATCAAGTATTTATTGATTTCTCTTAGTTCATACGTAACATCAATATCAGCATTAACGTGATATGCTTTGTCGGAAATCAAATATCTCAAGATCGGCCCGAGATAAAAATATGCATCTTTCCAATTCATACACAATCGAATAGCAAACAGATTTTCTTCTCATAGTATATTTGTAATCATAAAATATTAACGTATTCTTAGATCACGCAGAGTGATGAATTAGTTTAGGATAATTCAATTTTGTCAATATTAGTCAAAGGAAGTCAAGATAGCGTTAAATGTAATGTTAGTGTTGAGTTATAGGTTTCATATAGTTAAGCATACACGTAATGAATTACCGGTAATGATGTCTATTCGTCTAAAAATAAACAGCAACCATATTGGAGTATCTCACAAGGCAAATAAGTTGTGGGACCTGACTGGATAAAAGCGGTTTCATAAATTTATGAAAATTTGTTTAATTTTTCATTTGTCTAATTATACTTGTGAAATCTAGTAACAGTCATTTCAATAAAAACTGGACTCCTACGAATATATAAGAAAATTATTTGCATCATCATATGACTCAGCCTCATAGCATTATTTGTTATTTGTTGAAATTGCAAATTATTCGATCATACATCAGTGTTTAGAAAAGAAAAAGAAGTACTGGCCAATATTTTTATCAATATTATATTCCTCCTAATTGATATATTGCCAAAATATGGATTTTAAAGTAAGGTGTGAATGTAAAAATAATGATCAAACCCTGCTGTGATCTCATGTAAATGTAAAACAGACTAAATACAGTGGCTTTCAGAATGAATAAGAAACTTACTACTAGTAGATATACTCATTTTATTTAAAACTGCACAGCTACCTCCAAATTTAAAGTTTTGTTACGTTTTAAGGTATGTAGTTGTAATTTATCCTGATTCGCTATAACATTGCACACAAATTGTAAAAAGCATTTTTTCACGTTTATTATTTGTCCAATCTCCAGATATTTGATATCAGACGAAGATTTACACGTTAATGCTGATGTTAAGATTATGTATAACTGTGGACAAATCCATACAAACTAGCTAATAATATATTATATTGTGAAACAGACAAAAAATCTTCTCCAGTGTTTTTTGAAACAAAGACGTAACATAATACTAACAGTTATTCATATTTTTCAAAAATTTACGTAGTGTCCTTAAAACTTGAGATTAGTTCTCATTATCAGGAATGCAGCCGGTATTTTTCTTAATTTCTGTGACATTACCTTTGATTTGCAAAAAAATGCATATTTATATATCCTTCCAATCTTGAGACATTTGATTTTTGATAAAGTATATCAGGTTAATGCTAATATTAAGGTTATGTATGAACTTAGAGAAGTCGATAAATCCTCGCCGACAATGTAATATTATGTAAATAACATAAAAAACTTTTCGCTCTGATTTTTAAAATCAATGAGTAACTTAAAAGCAGCAGATATAATAAATCTTCTAATCATTGCGGAGTTTTATTAATATTATAGGTTAGGTAGGTCTTAAGGGTTTTGTCCTTAATTTTTCCTGATTCGCAATTTTGTAACCTACAAAATAAAAAAAAAAATTCATACCTCTTTATGTTCTGAAGATATTTGATTTCTGACAAAGTTACTTCAGTTTTGAGCGTTTCAGAACATATTATGGCTGTTCGAAAATTCAAATTTTTATTTAAGGGCTAAACTTGCCAATTTTAAAGCTTAAAAAAAAAATATGGAATTTTGTGTATGACCTAAAGCTGGATTGTTTAAAAATATTTAAAAAAATTTTTAAGCTGGTTTTAGTCATCATTTTAATGTTAGAAAGTTCAAATACTTTTTATGGTTATGTTATCCCGTCTATTTAAATTTTTTTTTTTTTTTTTATAGCTTTTTACATCTACTTTCATTGAAATTTTGGTTTAGAATAGGCATAATTTATGTTTTGGTGCTAGATGGCGCTAAAAGTAAAAGTAACTTTTCATTAAAGCATTTTTTTCTTACACATGTGAAATTTTTCTTAAAAAAAAATCATATTTGAAAGTGATTCAGGAGTGCTGACTTAAAATTTTAAATAAAAATTTAGATATTAAAGATGGTGGATTCAATATGGCATGTGTGGTTTATATGTGAAGCGTGACTATGAAGCGTGTGTAAAGTGTATGCGTGTAAGTGTGGGTTAAAAGGGGGGTGTATGGATGGCGTACTAGTGAAGATCGTGTGTTACAGTATATTTTGCCCTACTACGGTGCCGTATTCTGGTACTGTATTAGTTCTATGTATATACTATGCTGTACTTTATGTCTTTTAGAGCCAGCCACACAACGTTTCGTTCAAATATTCAAACAATTGTTGTGTAAAAATAATTTTTTTCTCAAAACTTACTATTGTACATTGGACCCCTTCAATCTTTTTCTTTACTTTCTATCACGTCCATACATTTTTTACCTATGTTGTAAAGCATAACCTCGCTTGGATCTGTATAGCTACCCGGTTGCTGAGTGTCAGATGATAGTAAGCTGAGAATCACCTAATGATTTGGCATGATATTTACCTAACGAGAATCATGAGAAAATTAGATGAATATCAAGTGAATATCAGATGATATCATGCCAAATCGGCAGGTGATTATCAGCTGATCATTATCTGACTCTCAGCAACTACGTAGCGAGACAGCTCTGAGCGAGGATATGTCTTAGCATTCAACCTGATGATTTAGGAAAGTCCTTAGGAGTAAAGAGAAAGGTGAAAGATGTCTACCATACAATGGAAAAGTTTAATAATACCATCATTTTATAGAATAATTGCTTAAATATGTAACCACAATCAAACAAATATATATAACAGCATAGTAAAACATAGGGCTGATACTGTACCACAATAATGGCTCCCTTACAAGCATCACTCGCCCGCTCTCTTATGTAATTAATTATATGATACGTTGTCATTTTCCTGAGCAATCAATTCATGCCGCGAACAATTACGTAAAATATAAGCAATAGGCTTGAAACCAAAAGTTTTCTGTTCACTCTATTATACGCGGAGCGCTTAAGAACAACTAGCGCTTCAGTGGCATCTATTTCCAACGTTAGCGTAGCATTCCTTGATAGACATATTGTATAACAGAGAAAAATGGTTCATTTCGATTAATTAAAGGGAAAAAGCGCCATGCTACTATTGTTGAAAGATATTGTCAATGTTCTGATTTGTTATAAATAATGTGTAAATAAAAATCTCGTGAGCATTTAACTCATACGCTCAAAACAAAGTTGAGTAGACTTACCCTATTTAGCCAGATACAGTAGCAGAAATAAGCATGACGTTTGGTTTGGTGTGTATTTGACCGTCACAGCAACATTTAAAAGTTACTTTGCTCCACTTTATTTTGAGTGTACGAATTATACTCGTACGAGATTCACTTCACATATTGTTTATAACAAAGCGAAACGATTATATTATTTTATAGCAATTATAGCACGGCTCTGCATAGCTTTAATAAATATAAATTAATAATGTTTTTTAGTTTTACGTTGTGTGCATCGAAGAATGCAAGCGATAGATGCGTTAGTATGCGCAAATAGACGCCACGATAGCGCTAGTTGATCTCATGCGAACAGCTGGTAAGCATACTTACTCCGGACTGCCGTATGCTGTAAACACTAGTATAACGCCGATAGGTATATCTATTTCTATAAACACGTTAGGCATACGACATAAGTTTGGATAAAAATATACTGACCCATGCTCCCCTTACAATTACCGCTTCTGCTATTTGCTTCCCCAATTTCAATAGCCCTTTGTCTTTAGTCTAAAAAAACCTTAAGTATCTTTTTCCAACTACTTACTTATTCCTCGCTTGTATGCCAGAAGCTGCTTTTTGTTCATTTGTTTGTTTTTCAAGTTATAACTAGGAACCGTTGATTGACTGCCTCTACAGTCACTTTTCTTTTCGTCATGGAGATGCGGCAAATTCATGTAATGGCACTCTAATAGCGCATAATATATTGTATCTGTACACACGATCTCTACTAGTACGCATACATATACCCCCCTTCCAATCCACACACTCACACTACACATGCACACATACACTTTACACACGCTTCATACTTATGCTTCACATACAAACCAGACACGCACTACACACACATTCATCATAGACATACAAGAGATGCATTACGTATACACACACATGATGATCTTTATAATGATAATGATGATGATAACAATGATAATATAAATAGACACTCCTTACAAACACACACACACACATACGTAACCTACACACACCACAGACACTCACTACTCAATAATGTGCACAGACTTAAACAAAATAACATACAGATAATTATATCGTACTACCATGGTTGACCTCATATGATAATGCACCTTCGAGAGACAATATCTCAAATAAATGAATATTGACAACTTAGCGGCCACTGAGACTTTTTATCGACGCATCAAATACTACCAGAATTTAAGCTTTCAGAGAGTGTAACCAAGGGCCATTTTCTGCAATGTTCTGGCGGGGTCCTTTGATTAATTTTTTGCGCAAAAAATATGCACTAAATCAAAAATTTAGAAGAGACAATTTTTGCAGAATTTAAGGCTGCATATAAAAAAAAAATTTCATAGCTAAATTTGTTAAATTTTAAATTATTGACCGCAATATTAGATCCACCCTTTTGAATATTTAAATTTTACGAAACAGCGCAACAAAACGCTTAAGCATCTATAAAGACACCAAATTATATACTTTTTTTTCTTTTTTTTTTTTTGGTCTCGTTCAGCTAAAAAATTCCCAAGTTTAGGCCTAAAACGAAAATTTGAATTTTCGAGCCACCACTGACGCTAGTCACGTGACTCTAGAAGGTTCAAAATTTGGGTTTGCTCTAGTCTTACCAGGCACTATTGATATATATGTGGCAGCTCAGCCAAAACACCTGGCGTCATCTTCTAGACGCAAGCAGAAGCTCGCACTCCGAGAGCCTTTCTAGTCAGGCGATCGGGGATGCGCGCGCGACGTGAACGAGAGCTCTCTCTCTCTTTAACACAGAGATGAGGGGCAGCCTCAGCTGTTGCGTACAGAGCGAGCGCAACTCTCGTCCTCTCCCACTCGAACTCTTGAGGAGCAAAGATGGCCAGCGTGCAAGGCATCCTCGGCGAGAAGAGTATAGGAGCAAACAATCTGAGGTTATCTTAGCAATCAACAATATGTTCAATATTTCATCATTACCTTTATTGATGAGTTTGAACAATTAAGATTTGATATAGTTCAATGCACTGTAAGTTAATCGTTCTTATGTCTCCCAGCACCGCTCCTTCAACGTCATTCCTGGTCTCACCTCGCACGACGCGCAAAAGTAGGGACCTCGAGAATAATGTTTTTTCTCTCTGTGCAAATCAAGTGCAACAGTGACCGGTGCAGTGCAGTGTGAAACACTAACATTTAACACTTTTTCTCTATGTGCTGACATTAACTCGAACTCTTTCGTGCGCGTGGACCATATCCTACGTGACCGACCCTTCGTCAAAGCCTACGTGGATGATCTTATGGTGTGTTCTCAGAGCCATAAGGAGTATATGCGCCACCTGCGCCTGCTGCTGGCTGCCTTCAGGAGGTAGAAATTGAATGTCAACCCAGGCAAGTGCCCCATCGGCCATTTCCAGGCTCTTTTCCTGGGCTACTTGGTCTCTGCAAATGGCTTTCAGCCCCCAGCCGCGAAGGTCGAGACCATCAGAGGTTCCGCCAGGCCCAACACAGCCATGGAGCTCCGTCGTTTTCTGGGAATGGCGAACTACTATCGCCGCTGCATACCGCATGTGGCTCAGACTCAAGCCCCGCTGCTTAAGCTGTCAAAAGGAATTCCCAAGAAGGCACAGCTCGAGTGTACCCAGCGCCAGAGCAAGCCTTCCGGTTCTGTCGTGACAGCATAGCGGACGCAGATTGCACGGCTTTCTGCGCCCAGATGCGCCGCGCCGTTGGCCCTCAGGACTGACGCCTTTGATTTCGCCATCGGAGCGGATGGCGTTGGAGCAGCAACGGCCGGACGGATTCTGGGAGCCGCTGGGATTCTTCTCACGGAAGCTCACGGACGCCCAGCAGAGGTTTGAAGGATGGACTTTTACCATCTTCACCGACCACAAGCCGCTTATTCACGCGGTGCGGCACAGCAGAGGACGGACAGAACGTCACCGCGGCAGCTGCGGCAGCTGAAATACATCCTACGTTTTAGCAGCAAGTTCCAGCACACACGGGGCCACAGAAATCTGGTAGCTGATGCCTTCTCAAGGACGCTTCTTATCGAGACGTCCCCGCCCCCTACGTCACCGCCGCCTGGCACGGGGGCAGCCTCCCCCGGCGCTGGAGCGTCGGAGGCGCACATTGGAGTAAAGAAGAGCAACGAAAAAGTCTCTGACCCCAAGGTCGACGCCACCATTTCGATGCCTTCCATCCTGGACGCACCCACCATTGCGGAAGCTCAAGCTGCTGACGAAATTGATAATTTATTCAACAATTAAAACTGCAGACTCCAGAACGTATTGGGTTACTAGTAGTTACGCAGTTTGCATAGTAATAATTCATTCAAAAATTAAAAGCCTAGATACTCGAGCGTATTGTGTTACTCAGGATAAGTCGCTTCAGATGCAGATGATTAGTTCAACAATCAAAACTGGAAGAACTACAGTGTATTAGGTAACTGGATATTATCACTACATAATAATAATTTATCAAACTATCAAAGCTCAGACACTCGAGCGTATTAGTTGAGCTTAGCTTATTTGTTTGAATTATAGATAATTTATTTGATGCATTCAAGTATATATAAAGTTACTACGCGGAGAAGAAAATCATAAAATTATGTCATAGATAGCGTAAATGCAACAAATCTATATAAATCGCTATAAACAATTTGTACCCCACCAGAAATAGTTTGTATTGTTGCGAGATGGAAACAATTCTTTTAGTATCGTCTGCACCGCAGTCTTGAGACTTGAAAAGTCGCTTTTAAAAAAGCTTGCCACTGGCACCAAAGGCTGAAATATAACTTACGATATAAAAATAATGTATCATCATGTAATTCAGATGTATGCATTGTACAAGAAGACAAAGTAGGTCGGTAGTTCAATTAGTCAGACCAATTTCAGTTAAGTTCGCGCCGAGCCCACATGGCGTCACAAAATACCATCTGAATATTATTGAAATGATGAATCTCGTCAAACAGGCAAGTCGACTGATTCGATATGACGTCATACAGGCTCTATTTCTGATTGGTCAGGCCAAGTAGTCATGCGCATTGACCTACCTTGTATTCTTGTACCGTAGATATATGTGTTACATACTTCAATTGATACATTGAGAAATAAACCTTTTAATGGCCTACCATAGTTCATATATATATGTATATATATATACTAGTGGCAGTTTGCCCCCCTGCGCGCTTCGTGCGCCAACCCCCCACTGTATACATTTTCGTTTCCTTGTAGGGCTACCAACAGAGGAATACGTTGCAAATTGTAATAAGTTATTTTGTAAAATTGACAAATATCTAAACTTTCACTTTTTTATTGATAGTGGATTCTTAATGAGCACGTTTTTCTTCATAATATACAAATTTACGTACTTTTTCATCCATAGGGAATGCCTATTTAGGACTTTTTTGACAATTTAAAATCATTTAAAATGGAAAATTATCTATCTTCTACCATATTTTTTTTCAAAAATATAAGTTGATTTTTCATGATTTATGTTAAATTCAATTATTATTTTTTACCTAATTATTTTAAAGTATATTAGGTTATCTCGTTAAATTTAAACAATTCATACCTGTGCGACTCACCTTCTAATGCTATTTTAATGATATAAAGTTAATTTTGGAGTTGCCTAGACATAGTTATGCGGAGGTATTATACTATGCATAGGTGTACTTACGTATATCTAAGTGGTG
>JAPYYV010011569.1:0-13077 GCA_030522625.1 Copidosoma aretas | reverse complement strand
GAGTTCGAGGAGCAGAGGAGCGGTATAGCCAGGTAAGGGTCTCTTCAGTGCGAGGTCATCGGGACGACCTGCCAGTGCGCCGACCGCGCCAGCAGGTTGTTGAGATTTACCTCGTCACAAATTTATTTATAAATTGTGTCTATATACTCGGATCAATTTTTTTTTTATGAAACTATGGATTTAAATAGTTATGAGGTGATCATTTAAAACGTCAAGTTTCGTATTTTGTAGTACACCAAAATAAAAATGAGTCTTTTATTTTAATTATCGAACGCATTCTTATTCTTCTTATTGCCTGAGCCTATTGCACGTAAAAAATTCAATATATCCTTACTATCACTCCCAATAAATCTCCTCAAATTTATCCACTGCAACAATAATCGTACCACACACATCACATCATTTTTCCAAGCAGTCGAAAAAATATTTATTTGCAATAACGGATAAAGAATACAATAACATTAAACAAACATTGTCGTTTTTACCAACCCGGCTTATAAAATTGATGGCTGTAATTTTCATAAATATACCAATTAAAAGTTACATATACTTACTGCTCTCATAACTTGTATCTAAATAAAATATCTTAAATAAGACAGAGAATAATTATTTAGTCCTTACTATAAAACTTTTTATATTTGGCACATAAGCATCGTATAGTGAAATTTCATCATATTTATAAAGTTGAAAGGACAACGTTTGTTTAATGTTATTGCATTGTTTATACGTCATTTCAAATGAATATTTTTTCAACTGCATGGGACAATAATGTGATTTATGTAGTATGATTATTGTTGCAGAGTATACATTTGAGGAGATCTATTGTGAGTGATAATGGAGATATATTGAATTTTTACGGGAAATAGGCTTAGGCAATAGAAATAAGAAGAATGCGTTTAATAATTAAAATAAAAGACTCATTTTTATTTTGGTGTACTAAAAAATATGAAACTTGACGTTTTAAAAAATGATTTCATTACTTTTTAAATCCAGAGTTTCATAAAAAAAATTGATTTATGTATACTGTGACGTTCCAAGCGTTTATACCTGGACGCTAATAGCTTAGATTATTCAGAGAATAATTAATTATCACTATGGGTCATGGGGTCTATGACTGATTCAAAAATACGAGGAGAATACGACACTTCTCTTTAATACGAAATATATATTGATTTCACCTGATTTTATTTCCCTGGGAGATGAAAAAGGTAAGGAAAATTATGATTGGTATGGGTGCTTGTCATCACCAACTCAGATTGGCAAATCAAACGATCCCAGGTGCTGGTATTTCCCAAACCTCAAACCGTTGACCTCGTGAATTTGATCTGAATTCGCAAAAAGATTCATGCACTTACTCACCATTACATCGTATACATATTTTAATATTAATTAAAATAACTATCAGAACATTATAAACAATGTAATTGATTAAAGGTATCAAAAAAAAACTTTCAAATAAGATGCAAAAAGTATTGTATATTAATTCTGATGCCTATTACAATAGATAGCATACAAGCTATTGGTACAAGCAATAAAAAAAAAATTATTTGACAGTCACTTAGAGATTCCATTCGTCTAATACAAATATAATACAAATGAAACAACATTAATGATCGCAGTCATATGAATATCAATCTTAACAGAAAAATAATAAAGTACTTTTAATTAATAATTTTTTGTCAGAGAATAAATTATAAAGATAAATCTTTAATATATCATCACCACGTGGCGATGGTTGAGAAAGAACAACGGGCGCACGTGTATCAAGAGACAAAGCCGCAGCACAATGCCAAGCAATACACGCACCTAAGATATCTTTATTTTTAAAGCATAAGGCTATAAGCTTCCCAAGAGAACAGGTCAAAGCACCCGATCGGGCAGGCAGCTCGAAGCAAAAAGCACTCGGGTCATCGTCAAGTGTGAACGGCAGGCGTCGGTGAATCGGCGGCTCGATGCTTGTTTCTGTCCTTATTGATGAGCTCGTGGATCAGCGGGTAATGGTCGGAAAGCACAGCGGCGGACAACTGAGCATCATTGGTGGTGACATCATAAATGCGCTTGTAGGCTGTTGAGCAGGCGACTGAGCGGGCAGCGACTTCTATGCTATTGCTATGTTTAGATAATAATTTCTCCGCTATGAGCTCCTAGATTTAAATTGAATAAAAACTCTTAAATCTATCTAAATACTATTAGTCACTAAATAAAATATCGCAATCAAGGGAAAATTATGTTTATACTCATAAATTATTTACAAAATATAATTTTAAAAAAACGTACCATTTTTGAAGTCATACATCTATAGGCGCGTTTATGCAAAAGGTGAATCAAATCTCTCTCTAAAATGTGTGACGGAAGGGAATTTCTCTCGCAACCGGAAGAGAATTTGAAACCCTATTCTGTCTCTCTCTTCTCTCTTTCTGAAACGTGTGACGGTGCATTTGAATTCCTATTCTCTCTTTCGCTACAATGCGTAACAGAGGTGACTTGGAACTTCAATGAAAAAAAAAGAAAAAAAAACATTTTCCACAAAATTTGAACTCAGGACCTTCTGCACGTAAGCTGAGCACCGTACCCATCTAGCCACGAGCTATTCCTTTAGGTCATTACTTTCACTGCCTCTTATACACTGCTTCATAACTTTTTTTAAAATAAAATTTTTATTCACTATTTATTAATTAATTTGTTAATAAATATTTGATTTTTATGTTCACTAATAATAAATTATTAATCAATTGTTTATTTGATTGAATAATTTTTTATAAAATAATTTAAGTCTTACATTATTTTACCGTACGTACAGACATGGGAAAAAAGGGAGAGCGAGAGAGACATACCCTTTTTTTCATTATAAGTTAATTCATATGCACGAAAGTAAGTCAATAATTTCAAAATTTTCACCCTCTATAAATGTGTAGCAGAAGTGAATTTTTAATTTCCATTTAAATCCTAAAAAAAAGCCACGATCGCTATCTTTTCGAGGTGGTTACTCTCGCTTCCTCTCATATTGTGGTTCATAACTTATTTTTAATTGAAATTTTTATTTACTGCTTATTAAATGCTTTGTTTTAAAATAGTTGATTCATAATATACATTAATAAATTATTCATCTAATTAAATAATTTTTGTCTAATCGTTCAAAGCGAAGTTTTACATTCACACATGAAAAGACTAATTACTTAGAATTTTTATTTAAATACAGTAAAAAATTACCGAACAATTTTTGCACGCTCGGTAGATAAATGCAGACGCCCAATATTTATTCAACAGGTTGTTATTACGACTTAACCTCAAACTATTCGAAAATACGCGATATCTTGAAAAGGAAGAAAAATAGATAAAAATAAAAATTCTTATGGGTTTTCTAAAGGGAAAGAAAATCATCGCGGAGCACAAATGAAGATATGTTGGTTGATGTAAAAATATAACCTCAATTTTCAGTGTTTTGGATGTATCAATATGGATTTGAGATGGAAAAATTTTGGAAAAAATTATTGATTATTTACAAATCCATGACAAGTATGCAGAAATAATTATTTACGGTTTCGTGCACACATTACCTCGAAATATTCAAAAATAAGCAATGTCTTGAACATAAAGCCAGTTTATAGGCAAAAAATAACAATTTTTATGTGTTTTTGAAGGGTACGAGGCGGAAAATTTATATGTTTTTAATTGACGTTACGGCATAACCTTAATTTTGCTAATTTCGGGTATATATCAGTAAAAAAGTAGTAAAAGATTTTGAAAAAAATTACAGTAACCTTTAAAAACAGAAATAATGCTATATCTTGACAAAAATAGACCTAAAATAACAGTTTTAATAGGTTTCCTATAGGGTAAATTAACAAATAGTCGGGCTGATAGAGATGTTTTAGTCGACAACCACACCCAATTATAGAATATCTTTATTTCAACAATAATTCCACCAACTCAGATACATCGAATTGGGTTATTTAAAATATCGTTTCGTAAAAGCTGTATCTACATTCATATATTCTCCGCCAAAGAAGTATAACTTTATACTTTGGTGCCCAAGCAATATATAAAACAATATATTGAGCTACAAATGTATCTTTAAATGCAAGAAATAAATTTTGATAGTCATTTATTCTATAAAAATATCAATTTTTTTTACTTTTATATTTCCTTATTGCAGATAATCTATTTAACTTCATCGTTGACGTGAATATGTTACATCTAAATATGAACCTTTACTAATTTATTCCATGTGCTGGTTTACAATCTTTTTGCATATGATTTCCCTACACGACATGCTGGTTGATAATTTTATCGCTCTTAAAATTAAATCTATTTCTCTGTATTAAAATCACAATGCTCATGCCCATCCCTTTTTCTCAGCTCTTGATCTGGCTAGTTTTTAAAACCTTATGTTGTACTTGAAAATACCCTCAATCGAATTTCCGTCTAATAGATGGATTAGTCTCTGGCTAACCGATTTTTATGATCTTCTTAAGTCTCCACTCCTTAATTCCTCGATTAAGTCCTCATCAATTTATTTCTTGGCTAATTTTAACGCAAAGATACATTCTAAAGTTTCTGTATTTATATTGCGTACCCTACAGTCCGTATGTAGATACCCTTTATTATCTGCTTGGCTTGCACACCCATATATTATTTTTGCACATCGTTCTTTAATACCAGCTTCCCCCACTCTCATTTTTCCAATATTTTCGAGTCCTAGACTAGTTTTAATGTATTTATAATAATTACAGTAACTCGATTCATCAATTTTACCCCAATCTATTTGAATTTCTTACTCTACTTTGATTTTAATACTATTCTTTATTTGATTTTTTAATTTTTCTATTTTCCTTCTTTTCAAATAAACCTTTTGTATGCTCGCCCTTCCCTACTTATTAAAAAGCCTTGATTATGCGTTTACCTCATTTCGATGCATTCCCGTTCTTAATTCCTCTTATCACTGTTTTTAGACAAATTTTCCGCCATCTATCATCCTCTATTTCCGCTATTCTGAGTAAATAATTTCTTGCACTTTCCCTTGTTTCTATCTCCGGGCTCTTTCTATCTGCCTCCCTTTTCCAAATATATTCCGAAGGATTTGTATTGATTCTCATTGCCATTTGTACAAACATTCCTTGATCTTTCTCGACTTGATCCCATCTCTCTTATCCCCAAATCTTTGATCCGTATGAACATCATGCCTTCACTATTGTATCTAGTAAATACATCCTCCCTTTTGAGCTGTACAAGATTGACTTTTTCATAGTGTCTATACCGTGTTTATAGTTTTCTTTACTTTTCTGGATATTTCTTTAATACAAGTAATTATTAAGTGTTCAGTTGAGAACCAGAAGCCTCACTACTTGTACTGAATATTTTATAATAAATGTTTGTTGACAGTTATGAGAAGTGTCACTTAACCTAAAAATAATATAGCTACTGATAAATATCATGCGATTTGTTTCATTAAATTTTATTGTTAAATTTTTCAGATACCGAAACTTGGAAAAAATTCAATAAACTACTTCAATATTTTTCAAGTAACATCTAATTTTCAATATTTTGGGCTTATTCTCTTCCTTGAACATATCCATTGGGAGTTATCACCGAAAATATTACACAAACTTACATAGGTTTTTCATTTCTACATAAACAACTGAGTTAACTAGGACACCAATGTAAGTTTTTGAAATGTTTTCCGTGATGACTCCTAATGGATTCATTCAAGGAATAAAACGAGCATAAAAAATTTTGAAATTAGATGTCGATTGAAAAAGATTGAAGTAGTTTATTAAATTTTTTTTCAAATTTCGGTATCTGAAACATTTAACAATAAAATTTAATGCGAAAAATCTCATGCCATTAAGCACTTGCTCTATTATTGTCAGGTTAAGTTACACTTCCCATAAGTTAAAACAAACATTTATTACAAAATTTTCAAAATATGTGCTATGTAGGGGGGGATGAGCCAGCTTAAATATCTTATTTTTATTTTATTTTCTTCTCCCTCGTTTTCTAAAAATTATAATTTTGGTCTTTCTCGTGATAACTATCATCTTATTTTTATCGCCATATTTTTCTATGTTATTTAACATACTTTGCAAACCTTGTTTAGTACCATTCACTATTGCTACCTCATTCACGAATTTCAGACTATATGTATTTTTCCCCCCTATTACTGTCCCTTCCCTATTTTTTATTCTCCAAGTTTAATTTATATCATTCATATACATTTTTAAAAAAGAGCTATCGAAGCTCAGTTGGCTAGGGCAGCAAGTCTTGGTCAGTTTCCGTACGGCTGTTCAAGTGAGGCGTGGGTTCGAATCCGGGTCAGGTCAACTCAAAATTTTTTCAGCGTTGTTTTCGGCTGAAATTTATTCCCAAAGTCTCACGGCTAGTTCTGCATCACAGGGCGACCCAAAAGTAGGCTTCGTAAGCGCTCTGGATAGGTGCAGGACTTGTTAGGGTAAGGTGGGGTACATCGGTGGAAAATACAGTCCTGCACCACAGGGCGACCTGGGGATGGACTTCGTGGGCGCTCTGGGTATGTAGTGGAATACTTGGCGAAATGCGGGATCTTGGGGGTGAAAAAAGAAGGAGGTATTAGTCGGGGAAGATAGGACAAGGGGTTATGGATAAGGACAGGGACTAGGGTAAAATAAGTTTTAATTGGGGTTAGGATCAGCACCCTCTATACCAAGGTGGTAGAGGGTGCCCGTAAAAATCAATTTAAGTTGGTGTACGGGTAGGAATAATATATATAAAAAAAAATATATTTTGAATAGTGAAGGGTTTCACAGGTACCCTGTCCAACCCCGTTTACTGTTTTAAACTTTTCTGATATTTCTTCTCTTGTGATTGTTTTATTTACCACTTTGCTGTGTGTACTACTTTCTATTTCATTCATCTTTTGCATTAATTGTTCCCTGTCTAGATTATCGAACGCCTCTTTGAAGTCTACAACTACGATTTCTTGGTTTCGTAGAGTTTAACAATTTTTTTGAGATTATGTCAGACGTAAATCGAAAAACTCGCAGTGAAACTGTGATGGTAATCCATTAACAAGTATTTGAAAAAAAAAATTATAAAAATTGGTTAAGATTTGTGATGCAGGTAGATTTTACTCCAAAAAAAGTCATTTTTTTTAACTGGGCGACGGCGTGCGGCGCAGTGTAAAGCTCGTTTCTGCCATGAATTGTTCTAATCATTTGTCTCTTTGTTATTCTCTTTTCCTTCTCTCTTTGTTTACTTTTTCCCTCCTTTCTCATTATTGTCATCTGACTTCTAATAGTTTTATATCTATTATTAGTTTATTCGCGGTGGCTGTAATTCTTTTTCTTTGCTCTAATAACCCTCTTATTTTTTCCTGTAATCTCTGCTGCCTTTGACTAGCTTTAAGTAGTCCCTCCCTTGTATCTCGTAATTCTGTGCTCAGAGCGTTTCGTACCTCCACTTTATTATGTATGTTAGTTTCTAAGTTACCAATTCTTAATATTAAAGCTTATTCCCGACCTTTTTCTAGCCTAAACGCATCATTACCTGCACCTTGTTGTTTTTCGCTCGTTGACTCGTCGTTTCCCTCTTGCTCTTGAGGATGTTTCTCAACTTCTGTTATTACTACTGCTGCCCTTTTTAGCTTGCTGCCTGCAGTTCCTTTGGTTTCAGACGTTACTGACTATCGATCCGCTGCTGTAGCTGACTTCTGTATCTTTGAGCCCGAGCCACAGTTTATACAGCTGCGACACTACTACAAAATAGCGTCCATAACTATGACCCACTATAAATGTAACATCGTACCCTTAATAACACGGTGGCATAGCGCGCAAATTGAAAGATCTCTATAACCTTTCGGACTGTTTACAGTATGCTGTTGAAAAAAAGTAGATTTTTATTGTGTTTAAATGCAATGTATACAGTAGCACGCGCTACAAATGATTCAGATGCTTCCTGTTTATGTAAAATAGTTTTTAAATGAAGTAAAATGGGCAATGTATAAGGTTTAATGAAGGTACTAACTTAGGAATACTTACGGTATCAAAAACGGCAACAAGACAATTGTAAAAATATTTGTCATTAAAAAAAGGGTATGTGAAAATTATATAAATTTAAGAATAAAATTAGGTGTAAAAAAAAAAATCAGGTTCTTTGACAGGTTTTTTTAATTTAGATATGCACAAGAAAAAGCTCCTTTAATTTGCTTATTTCACTTCATTTAAAAACTATTTTCCGCAAACAGGAAGCATATGAATCATTTGTAGCATGTGCTACTGTATACATTCTATTTAAACACAATACAAATATACCCTTTTTTTAACAGCATACTGTAAACAGTCCAAAAGGTCATAGAGATCTTTTAATTTGTGCTCCATGCCACCACGTTATTGAGGGCCCGATGTTATATATATATATAGTGGGTCAAAGTTACGGACGCTATTTTGTAGCAGAGTGTTGCGACTGTATAAACTGTGCCCGAGCTGTCATATATTTAACCTCTGTCGTTGGCGTAAATGCCGGTTTGTCTTAGACATGGCCGCACTTGTGCTTATGTTCCACGCTTCGTGTTGGAATTTGTGCATTGCACATCGTCTTGATTACTACTGAAGTTCGCGTCCTTTCATCTCTATTAATACTCGTTGCATGGCCCTCCTGCCCCCTCTTCGCTCCTCTGTCTGCCCTTCTTTGTTACACTGTCCACTTTTACTTCCTCAGACCCTGCTCTTGAACCTTTCTTTTTCTTCCTCTCTGTGTTTACTTTCTCTCTCGCTGTATGGCATGTTCCTTGTCTTCAGTCTCCGACAGAGCCATCTTTCTGCACCCTCCGCCTAATACCGCCTCCGTAACGTTTTAAAAATCTTCCAGCTCCTCAATTCTTAACCAATTTCAACCGTTTTTTGAATTAAAAAAAAAGTGATAGGATTTACCGGGAAACTGCTACTTTTTGAAAAACTTCCAGATCACCTAAAAAAAAATAGTACAAGCTGTAGAATAATAATGAGTAATCGCTTTAAAATGAGAAAAAATATCTACGTTGTATATAACTGTACAGGCATCTTAATCGGACATAATTAGGACATACAGATCCAAGTAGGACCAACATAACGACAAAAAATTATATATTTAGCCTAAGAGTCCTTTTTTGGTTGAAAAATCTGCCTGCTGCTCAATTCTTGACCGATTTCAACCATTTTTTTTTAATTAAAGAGGAAGGGATATGATTTATCGGACAACTGATACTTTTCCGAAAAACTGTAATACAACCTTAAAAAAAATAATACAAGCCGTGGGATTATGATTAATCGCTTTAAAATGAATAAAATATCTCCGATGTATATAACCTTATAGGCTTCTTACTTCGACATAAATAGGTCATACACATCCAAGTAGGACCAACATAACATTACAAAATTACATGTTTAACTAAAGAGAACTTTTTTGGTTGAAAAATCTGCCTACTCCTCAATTCTTAACCGATTTTGACCATTTTTTTTTTAATCAAAGGGAAAGGGATACGCTTTAACGGACGATTGAAATTTGTTTAAAAAACTGCAACATAACATAAAAAAAATGATATAAGCCGTAGAATAATGATGATTAATCGCTTTAAAATGGAAAAAAATATCTTCGTTGTATATGACCTTATAGGCTTCTTATTTGGGCATAAATAGATCATATAGATCTAAGAAGGACCAATATGTCCTCAAAAAATTATACATTTAGCCTAGGAGAACTTTTTTGGTTGTAAAATCTGCCTGCTCCTCAATTCTTAACCAATTTTTAACATTTTTTTTTAATTCAAAGGGAAAAAATAGGATTTAACAGGAAACCACTACTTTCTCGAAAAACTGCAACATAAGCTTAAAAAATATATATACCGTGGAGTTATAATGATAAATGGCTGTAAAATTGGAAAAAATTTCTTCGATGTTGGACATGAATCTAACAGTTGTATACCCTTATAGGCTTTTCACTCCGATATAAATAAATCATACAAATCCAAGTAGGACAAAAATAACCTCAAAATGTTCCATATTTAACTTAAATCTTGATGTCTCAGTAAATTTGTAACAAATGATGGTTAGATTTATCGGATATAGTAATTTAATGGATTTAACTAGTTTCAAATTTTTTTAGTATTTTATGGTATCATATATAACTTTAAAATTAACTCATTCTATTAAGAATATTCTATACCGATACAAAAAGTCCAACGAATTATTAAAAATTAATAAATGTTACGATTTCATTCACATTCGAAGTCATAAATATACATGTGGATCAAAACACGTCAACCTAATCAGTGCTCTGTCCGAAGATAAGTAGCACTTACAAAGATCCAATATGGTGCCCAGAAGTATAAAAAAAATACTTCGTAGTCGAATAATAATGCTTGAAACACGCTTTAATAATAAAAAGTCATTAAAAATCACTGTAAAAACATGTGTATGGGTTGTTAATCACTAATGTAGTCGTACATTATAAAAATCAAAAAGGTGAATTTAAAATGACAGATTTGAACCCATGAAAAACCAAAAATTACTGTAAGCTATTTTTTATAACAGAAAAAGATATAAAGATTTAGGCTAAATGTTAAATTTTTTTAGGTAATGTCATAAAAATTATTCCAAATTATTAAACAGGATTCCACAATAATTGAGCAGAAAAAATAAAAAAAATACAAAAAAAAAAAAAAAAAAAAAAAAAAAATAAAGAAAAAAAAAAAAAAAAAAAAAAAAAAAAAAAAAAAAAAAAAAAAAAAGAGACAGTTGAAATGGAATTAAAGACTCACGTTAAAATAATAAATGAAATAATAAACGATAAAAAAATTAAATAAGCCTGAGAATACTAAGCAAAGTAGAAAAAACCAAAATTTCAATGAGTTTTGGAAAGCTATTAAAAAATTACAACAGAAAAAAAAGAGGGATGGTAATCAGGAAAGAAGCATAAAATGATGATTTTTAAAATTTGTCAAGAGACAACAATGATACATATTATACGGAAACCAAAAAAAGGAGTATAGAAATCAACAGCAAAGTCTGGAAGGATTTTTACAAGAATATATTCATCATTGAATAATATATTGTCTTAAGAAAATTAAAAAACAGACAAGACAGAGAAAAATACAGAATTATGGAAAACTGTTTCAAGAATCGCAAATAATTTGAATAATTGATTTGACAAACATACTTCATAGCTTATAGACTAACACAAATACTGTAGAAGTGTGGGAGAAAGCAAGAATCAATCAAATTCAAAAGGCAGAGAGGAAGTAGAAAGACGATAAAACTACAGAGGAGTACCTTTCTAAACGTAGCATACAAGATTCAAGCAAATATAATCGCTGAAACAGTAGAAAAATAGATGAGGCAGTAAAAAATGATAAAAAAGAGTTAGTGTGGCATCAGAGCAAAAGGAAAAACAAGATACCATATTTTTGTGCTAAATATTTTAATTGTAAGTAAACTAGAGGAAGTCGTCAATAAATTATATGCTATGATTGTAGACTTTAAAACAGAATTCAATCAATAGAGAAATGTTCCGGGTCGAATTAGATTTAAGAGGGATAGGTATACAAATGACAAAAATGTAGAATAGAATCTGGAAATATACAAAAAAAAAACGTTAATTACGGCCTAAGAAATTTATTTTTATGAAGCCTGGTACTTTAAAGTTTATTTATGTAGTATATAGACAATAAATCTATCTAAAATAATACAGGATGTGCAACAGTTGGCAAACTCAAAATTCACTATCTCAAATGATCTGATGACGTTATTTTAGGCGCCAGGAAATTTTCAGACACAAAACATATGCAAAAAGACTTAGATGAATATGGTACATAATATATACTGAAAGTGAACACGAAAAAAAAGAAAATGTTAATTTTTAGGAATGAAGAAGGGATGAAAAAAGATCTATTTGAATTTTATTTGGATTCATTGGGAGTTTAATACATGGACCTAGAAGTATGATTCTTAACAAAAAAATTTTGTGGCACGAAAACAATCGACAGGTAGGGGGCCAAGAGCAGTCAAAGCAGTTTGAGGCTTAAACAAAAGAGATAAAGTAAAACGTTTAAATCAAAGATTATTTTTGGGGGAAAAATTAATAAAATTATATTGCACATACGTAGCAAAAACTTGCGTATAAAACAGAAAAAAAGGTAGAAAAATTAGAAGGCAGATTTAAAACATGAAGTTGGGCTTGCATGCAAAGACACAAGGATATATATGAAGATTGAAGGCGAGCAAGTTAGGCATAGATTTGGGAATGGAAAAAAAAAGACCAAGGAGAAAAAATAGTTTCATATTGACAAATATCATGTTAAGTTCAAATTGGAACACATAATAAATAGAGGTTTAGCCTATATATAGCCATCAGAAATAAGAAAGAAACTTACTTTTTGGAAATAATGAAAATAGAGGCCTTATTTATGCTTAATAGAAGAATTAACGAACTTAATTAATAAAAATTATACAAAATAGGCAAAGAAGTTAAAGTAGTATATTGAAAAGTAGAGCATAGGAACACGATAGGGCTTATAAAAGAGCAGTGAAGGATGATAAATTTGAGAAATGTAAGATGATTTCACAAATGAAAGGAAGACTTTTGTCAATCAGGAAATACGGAAAAACTATATGGTAATTGACAAGTCTGTCATCTGTGAAATATTGACAAAAGAGAAAAAAAAGAGAAACAAATATAGCAAAAAGAAAAGCATGTAAGAAGTTTTTAAATATCTAAGTGATAGACTATAGGCTCTGCAATGAAAGAAAAAAAATATATAAATAACATATTCATTTGTAAAGAGGAAGAAAAACAGCAAATTAAATAATTATGATAATATCAGTTAGTATTATAGGATTAAAAGATAATAGAGAGATATGCAGGAGGGAGATGAATTATCTAAATGTATAGGATATTTATGTTGGTAAATGAGGCACTACAGAGTAACGATTGAAAGTTTAATGATATGTTATGCGTTATAAATTATAATATAATGTTGAAAGAAGACAGATATTTATATCGGTCTTACAGTCAAACTAATAAACAAATATTAATATTATTTTTAATTTGACGTATGTGTGTGTGTAATTT
>JAPYYV010011568.1:0-23612 GCA_030522625.1 Copidosoma aretas | reverse complement strand
CTCTATACATATACACACACACACACACACACACAGATCCCCGGGCTCTGCAGCGACGGCGCGGCCAGTGACGCGTGTGCGCACGCATCGGGAGGAAAAAAACTCGTCTTATTCATGCGCCCGATATCGCTGCACGCGTGTGTGCGCGTACATACTCGCACGCGCGCAGCACCGGCAAATCGATAGCGCGCGCGCGGGGGATGCGTGCACCGTGTACTCGCGCGCGCTGCATCCGTCCGTTCCTTGTATATACGTGTCTGCATCGACGGACGGGCGAGGGCGAGTCTGAAAATTTCCGGCACCACCGGCACTATCCTCCCGATGCGGCTCTCGGCGCTCTTCGGCTCGTGAGGAGGGTGCTGTCCGCCCGTCCGAGAAAATAGGTCGGCCGGCGCAATCATCGCGCCGGGGGACGGCTGCGGGGCAATCTTCATTTCGAATTTGAGGATACTCGGCCTGCACGCGTCTAGCGGGGGGTGGGGGGGGGGGGGAGAAAGGGTTGGGTAATAATCTGCGAGTAATTTCGCGCGCGCCGGCTCTCCCCCTCGCGGAAGCACTTAGCGCGCCGCCCCCTGCTTCTCTGGTCTTCCCGAAACTTTGCTCTCTCTCTTTGCTCGCTCTTGGATCTCGCTAATGTACGTGGCTCCCTCCCTGATGAGGCTCGTGCTGCAGGGGTTACTTCGGCTTTTGCGTCCGCGGGGCGTTGGTGGTATGATATATGGGGCTCCGTGATGGCTCGGTTTCGCCAATACTTTGTCGCATTGCACATATAAGCTCGCTGGTTCCCCGGCGACGGCTGATGCTTCTCCCGGCTGCCGCAGCCATCAGATGGATCAAAGTCGTTGTACTTACTTATTACCATCGTATCGGAGGCCGTCGGGGTTGCTTATATAGCTCGGTGCGAAAAGCTGATTGCCCGGATCATCGGAGGAGTCGCGCGTTATGATGTTTCATCGTGTGTACAGTCGAGGTAATGGATTTTGGCTGGTGAATTTGATCACCATGAGCCACGTGTTGGCTTGTGCTTGATGAGTGCAGTGAAAAAGTATAGAGCTTGCAGATACTACAGAAAGATGGCTGCAGGAAAAAAAAAATCTTCATTCAAGATAGAAATTACGTACTCTCTGAATTAGCATCCTTCTTCCCAGAGAGTAAACTGACGTATCGCGATCGCTGGATATTATGTTATAAAGTTTGCAGTATGCTTCATATATTTATATCGAATGTTGTAGATTCAATTTATTTTTGGACACCCGATAAAGTTATGGTGTTTTGATACATTTTCACCATACTGGTTTTATATTTTTCATTGATTGAAAAAGTCCGTCTTATCTCAACTACGGATTCTATCCGCATGAACTATGAGTGTTTTCAATTATTCATACACACTGGGGTTTGAGTTATAAAAGGAACGCTCAAGTTGACACACCAACGGAAATCCAAATGATATAATATTTGTACATCAAATGTAACATAAAATTAATAAAAATCTGGTCAAATATACGAGATATGTGTGATTTATTACTCAATAAACATTATTGTGCTTCGAAATGTGTATTTAATTTTACCCGTGATCAAACGTATCCCCACACCCTACACGAACGACACATTTATACTCCAGAATTAAATTAAATTTGGTATGAAAATAATGATGATATGCTTTTCATGATTCATAAATAAAACGACAAAGATAAACGTTCACCGAGCGCAGGCGAGTAAGTATACGGAGAAAAAAGGCGAGCCCGAGCGGGGAACGCATCTTCGGGCGCTCGCTAACAGCATTAATATTTTAGCCAGATGAATTTTCCACCACCACCGTCACCACCACCACTAGTACCACTACCGTCACCGAAGCAGTATAGAGGCAGCAGAGCCGGGAAATTCAAAACGGTCGAGGGGTGGGTGGTGCAATAAAATTTATCTCTCTCCACGGTAGTCGAAGAAGCTTCAATCGTGAAATGGGTGGCTCTGCACTGCCACAAGTTCCTAATAATATACACATGAAAATTATGTATTGTATTTATGAATGTCAAAATCTCCGAAAAATCACAAACTCTTTAAAAGAAATAAATCAAATGCTCTTTTGTACTCTTACGACTGAAACCATCATCCGTCAGTTAATTCGATCGTTTATAATATACGAAACATGCCACGCACTCTTTTATAATATTTATTGATGACAAACATTTCGATGGATTTTTTCTTTGATTTGAATACAATATCATTGACTGTTTGAAATTTACTTTGATCGGAATGTAAAATGCAAGAAAAGAGCTCTTGAATCTTTGTAACAGAAATTCTATATGTTGGATCTTAAAAAAAATTATTTTTGAAACGTGAAAGTCGTAGTAAGAAACTTATTAATTTCAAGTATATTTCAAAAGATGTGTAAACTTTTGCTGGTCATAGCTGGTGTTTAAAAATAAACATGCGTTATACGTAACCTACATACATTGGCATTATTACAGTAAATTATATTTTTCAACAAATCTTTTGTAAGATAGGATTGTACGATTTTTTTAAAAAAACTTTGATCCACCGCAAATGTCGATCTTATTTCAACATTTTTGAACCCACTAGAGCTCAAGTTGAATTACGGTCCAACTCGCATCCAAAGTAAATCATGTAACTTTATAACGAGTTATATTTCATGCCACTGTACTTTTCTTTGAATACGTTTTGATCAAGCATTTAAAAACGTGCCGTGGATTGGTCAGACCAAGCCGAAGGCAATCACCGCCAAAAATACACGGGCTTTTGAAAACTGACTGCACGCAACAATCGGCCACGATCTCACGACCTCGCGACTTTTCGCAGATTTTGACGTGTATTTAAATCGCCAACGAGAGTAAGTAAAACAGTTTATAAATACAAGCGCGAGTCAGAGCGTCGAAGGTAGCAAAAAGTGGAAAGAAGGCAGAGGATGTATGCGAGGGGGAGCCGCGAAGGTATAACATATAGTAAGCACAGCTCGCCCTCTCGCTCCTTCATATCAGCATAATGTACAACGCGGGAGACGTTGACTTCTCGCTTCCATACGAAAGCGCGGGGGGTAGTTGGATGATGTATACATATATATGTGATAATATATACACCCGATGTACATGTATTTACATGCGCGTACATAAAGACGAAGGAGCGGTGGGGCGCGGGGGTGGGCGGAGGAGCGCGAGATTGAAATGAAACTACCCGATAGGAGAGTTTCTGCCGCTGCCGGCGGCTTTTCCGAAGAAAGATTAAAATGCTGCCGATAGGGAATTCGAGGGTGTATATACCAGTATGGACGGAGCAAAAGAGAGAGAGGGGGAGGGAAAAAGGTAAGGACTGGCTGGATGGTTGGATGAATGGCCGGGAGAAAAGTTGGTTCTGCCCCGAAGTTTCGGAAACTGATTCGCTACGTCGATCTCGCGTGTATATACATATAGGGGGGTACGTATAACCTGTATACGTGCGGCGAAACTCGCCGCCGCCGGGACGCGCGCTCCCGAGTGATTGGCTTTTTTGCATTTCGGAGTTTAGACGGCTCGCGAGATAAAACTTCTCGGGCCGGTGCTCTTCGCTCTTCCTTCCGCCTTTTCTTTTCCTCGCTGCTTGGCTGCTCTCGTTTTCTTATACGGTACGTGAGTGAGGGATTCGAGATTATGCATGGGTTGTTGTGTATATACAGGAGGAGGAGTGTCACCGCCCAGGAGTATTGGGTTGTATTGTCGACGTATCTGGAACTTGGGAGATTTAATGAATGCTGGAGAATTCAGCGCGCGTGTGGATGTAGAGATTTTTATCTGCCGACTTTCAATGGTGGCGTATCTTTGGTGATATCCATTTATTGATATTCTGTGTAAATCAAATGTAAGTCCGTCCTATTTTTATGGTAGGAAATAAAATTGAGTGAAAGCGAAAATGGAAATGATCGTAATGTAAGTTTATTAATTTGATGTGGATGTATATTTTATTATTTCCAAGCTCAACGACTGACGTTTTGAAACACATTAGATACCCTAATTTGTATTTATAGTTGACGAAGGAATTTTTTTACAAAGAGTACAACGGATATTTTTATTTTTTTAGCTGCAATGAATTGAAAAAAAAATATACATGTATTTATCAGAAATCGTAAAAAATCATCCAAAGAGCAGCCGATAATAATCATAAAAAATACTGTATACTATGTATGTATACTTTAGTAAAAAAAAAATGAGACAACAAAAAAGTACCTTTCAGTGACACTCTGCTATACCACTAATTATCCAAATCACACCGAGCAAACATCTCGAGCGACGATTAAGCAAACCCCTCCCCAGCTCCCCTCTCGCCGGTAGAATCATATAGTAGTCAACGATCGTCTCTTTAGCGCCATCTCAATCGTCGCCCCGCGGGTCGTCTCAATTAACGCGCAAACGAGATCGCAACGGAGAACGAGAGCCGGCGCTTCTCCGACAAAACAAAAAAGAAGCAGCTTCCCCATTTTTTTTTTTCCCTCGGGCCGCTATTTATTTTCTTAGCAAATTACTCGGGAGAAAGACGCTCGGACGTGCGGCTTCCAATGAAGGGGGTCACCGGTTGGTCGCTACTGGCGGTGCGGTAACGGTGCGGTGCGCGGCGGCGGTGGTTGCGGAGAAGGAGCGGGCGTTGTACTGAATGGCTGGCCATCCCCGTCTGTCTCTCTCTTTCTCTCTATACATATATACAGCGCCGAGTTGCCGAGAGTTAAAGACGCGCCTTCGCAGCAGCCACCTGTTGAGACGTTCTTATAATTAATTCCATTTCGCACCGTCTCACGCTTTTGCCCCGCTCCCGCCCTGCCGTCGGCGTGCCCCTCTGCTTTCCCCGTGTCCTCGGGGCTGCGCGGTCGCCCCCCTTCCCGTGCGTTCTTTTTTTTTTTTTTTTTTTTTTTCCTTTTTCTTATTAAGCACTTCCTCTCTTTTTACGGTGCTTCGTGGTAAGTATCGCGAGATAAAGACTGTCTGATAAACTCACTGCTGCTTCATGATCTTGTTTATCTTTTGAATTGGAGCGAGTACTTTATGCGTTTCGCGGTGGAGCGAATTCGTTTCATGGTTGGATGTAAAGTGTCAAATTAATGGCCATTGCATATTGATACATTTAATTAATTTCAGACAACGAAATACAGCTTGATCGGGGGATAACGAAGTTCTGTTGATTTTTAAGCTTCATTATTAATTACAATTGTATTGATGGAGTAAAATTGTGGGTACGCTATGCAAGAAAGGGGTATTTCAAGAGTTACCATTTATTTTTCTTTTACTTTGCAGTGTTGCATGTGAGTACATAATTATGTCGTGTCATGGATGGAATAAAATCCAACGAGTTATTATAATCTTCTTTTTTTTTCAGTCGATTTGGCTTTTTTAAGTTTTTTTTTTTTTTTGTTGCTGAACGATATTCTACAAAGTTAAATTCGTTGGAATATTTTTAAAAATATTAAATGTAAGAAATGTATAGAGTTAAAAAAAATTCAGAGCCAGGATTCATATGGAACCGTAGGGTTTTTAATTTGTTAGCCTTTTCGTGCATAAAATTACTCGAAACTTTCAACATGTTTAATATTAAACATAAACTTTTACTCTCAGCCCATGCAGAATCGTTACAGAAGTATAAAAGAAATATAAATATTATTGATATCTAAAATTGAGTTTTTATCCATGATGGATACTATGCAAATACAAAAAAGAATTAATAACTAAACAAAATTTTTTTTTTGTTCATCGAATGAAATACCCCTTTTTTGTCGAAAATGCACAGGTTGTTTTCCTATTTATATTTAAATCCTACTTAAAAAACTACAGAGCCTCTTCAAGTATGATATTACCAAGATAAGTCAAAGTTAAATAGATAATTAATTGTTCTTCATTATCCTCTTTTAGAAAACTTATGGTAAAGTCGTCAAATGATGAGCCTTTAAAATAAATATGTATATATTTTTTTAGCCTCTCAAATGATACATTGATGAATTTTCAATTATTTTCAAACATTCGTACTTCAGAATCAAACATTGAAAATTGGTTTTTTATTGAAAATTGTATTGATACAGTATTTAAAATTTTTCATCTCTGTCAAGAAGGATCCACAAAAAAGTTTCTGAATTAAAATTCCTATATCGATCGCATAAATACACGTATACCTGCATCATATGTACAATATATACACATAGGTAGGGATAATTTAAGCGTCACGCATCGCTCTCATCGAAAAGCATCATGCCAATAAAAAACAGAATAGGTGAGCGGAGTGAAAAAGAAAGGAAAAAGAAAATCAATAAGCCATAGAAAAATATGCTAATTGAAGGGCCAGAGGCGCGACACGTCCCCATACCACTACGCACATTAACCGGGAGTGGAGTCGTCCCCCCCGGTAAAGAGCATCGCTGCACGCCAGTCAAAATTTATGAGACACTCGACGTTCCAACCTCCTCAGCTCTCTCTCTCTCTCTTGCCTTATGACGATTGATTAATTGAGCGCCTAGGTTTATTTGTATCGTCTGCCCATTGTTCAGCTGCCACAGTCAATGTATAACACATACCTTGCGTTCGTGCTCTTCCTGGTCTTATGAAGGTACATATACACCAATACGGTTGTGGTGAGCTCGTCCTGTATATTTTAGGCCTATAAGTATGGATGGATGAGAAAGGGACTGTATTGATGTCGTCCTGATCGAGAGACACGACACAATGTATGGGCGATGGACCTGATTTAGTGGATTGGCTCTTTTATAGGAGACACACGATTATCGCGATTGTCAATGGGATGTTTGCGAATCGTAAAGCAGTCGAGTGCCATTATACAAAAACTCTCTTAGCTCTATTGGTGATTTCTCTATTACCATTTTTAAATATAGAATTTTTTAAACTTCATTTTTAAGCAAGTTTTTACAGAATCGTATACGATTATATATAACATTGGTGAAAAACAATGGATGAGATTTAGAATTATAATATTATTTGATATTGTTACGAAAAGTGGAGCCATTAAAATTAATGGCGCACAGTTGACTATTTGTTTTTTTTTTTTTTTACTATTTGAACTTCTATATTTGTATACCGAAAGAGACTTTTCTATGGTACCCTAGGTACAAGCAGCACATACCGTTTAATACATCTTTTTTATATTATAGCGTAATCAGTGGCATCAATCATATTGTTAGTAGATAACTATATTTGAAGAAAATGTATTAATGATATCAAAAATAGTTAGTGCACGAGAGAAGTGTGCAAGAGAATGTTAAAGACTCGCAATATTCATCTTACACGTCTTTAAGTAAGTTTAAAAAATAAACATTATTTTGATGACTAAGTATACAACGAGTTCCGTACGCCGTTTAACCTATCACATGTCACTGCAGAAAGTTAAAAGGAGTTTCTATTGAAAAAAAGAAATTTTTTTTTTTTTTTTTATTGAGTACCAAAAAACTTGATCAAAAGCCTCAAAAACCTACCATTTTTATTCACTTTTAAAAAACTTCCAATTCTGGAAAATAGTAACATCTTGAGAAAATCTCGTGCACATTCCCGTTGCGCCGTATAATTTAATCCATACCAATATTACCAATCGCATAAAATTTCGATGGACGTAACCATCGACATATATATTCCTTGTTCTCCAATAGCTAGTCCAACGAAAGAGGGTAATCGATGTTTTATCATCGAGACTCGGGACACTATGTACAATACATATATATACTCTTCGCGAGCTCACGAGATAATACATAAGAGCCTCGCGGCCTAACTCGTTCAACGTTCGCTAGGTGGCGAGCGTTCAAGTCGTCCTCGTATAAGCTGCGGCTATATCAGAGCATATGGGCGGGACAGCGCAGATAAAAACTACGTCATCGTCCTCTTGTAGGTCTTATTGTCCGTTGCAGGGGCCCGGTACCGATCCTCGGAGTGACACGTGCACGCACAGCCGTGCTATTTTTACTCAAGTTCGACCTGCATTGCAGCTGTGGGTGCCCGCAAGCGAAGTTGTCAGCAACGAGTACAAGTAGGCCCGCATAATTGATAAGAGCATACTAACCTGGCGCAGAGGTCAACCGTGATCAAGAAGGCGGTTCCTCCGGGGCTAAGCTCGTCCATTGCACTTTCGGACGAGTCAACCCTGCGAGTATCCCTAATGTGGATTATTCGGGCGTATAATTTTTGTTAGCCGGGACTGCGTACTCGCTTTCCCGATTGAAGCTATCAAATCACATATTATGTACACGCGTGACGTGTTATTTGAATAAGGATTTACATTGTTATGGTTGGCTCTGGTATAATTTATTATGTATAGCCTCGTGTAATTTTTAGCAACCCAAGCTTCTTTTGCAGAATCGCCAGGTACATCGCGTAATAGATAATAAAAATACTCGTATCATTCATTTTCATTACGAAAAAAGAGTTAATATTAAGTACACGCGATGGACTAATAATTCATCTGTAGTCGCACCAGAAACATAATAATATCGTATCCTTGTATATTTTTAGTTTATGGTAATTAATTATTTATATTCCCGAATTTTCAAATGCTTAAGTACTACAAGTACTGATATGTAATATTCAAAATTCATATTTTCGAAAAATAAATGCCAATCTTTAATTTACTCATCATTCTATACAAAGGATAAATTTTTAAGTACGCATACGTCAATGCTACAATATTGCATTCAATTACGCAAAATTTTTATAAAAGTTTGAAGAACATACTGTAGTATAAAACAAGTTGCATTTTCCATGCGATTTATGAAATTTTTATTTGCTACATGATTACTTTCACTACTTTATACGTTAGAGTTTTTTTACACGAATATGTAATCAAATACATACATATATGGGTCATTTCGTAAAAACTGCGTTATTTAATGAAGCCTATGTTTATAAACAGCTCCTTTTATTATTTTGAGTCTAAACATTTTTTAAACAGTGTAAACTAATTTTCTCTTGATGGCCCTTTTAAAATGTTGAAAAAGTATTCGCCGTGACCGTAAGATGAAAAAAACAGGCCAAAATGTCGGATATACTTCCGAATACAGCTTACCTAAGTTGTTTACCAATAACCCAGTAACTTAGGTAAGCTGTATTCAGAAGTACAGCCAAAATAAATGTCATTACCGTAACGCGAAGCATTTTAAATTTTCAGTTTTAGCGGCTTATACTGCCTATGTGTTAACTTTTTACTTTTCTTAAGCTGTATTTTGCAAAAATCTGAACCGTCTAGCAGACTTTCTAGTAGTTTAGAATGATGAAAAATGTTTGACATTTGGATTTGACCATTTGGGCCATTTGGGGCTTCAGAATAGTAAAAAAAGTACCACAACGGTAATGAGAGACTTGTCTTCACCATAATCGTATTTTGAATTTATTTTAAATCTCATTTAAATTAACATGTGTTGTCTAAAAATGAACAATGGAGCCAAGCCAAAAAATTTCTAGCTAGTTTGGACCTCACATATCATAGAAAAAATAATAAATAAAGTCTAGACACTAAATTTTCAAAATCCTATTTCACACACTAAAATATGCCGTCTTTCATGAAATGATTCATGTACGTACTTATTCTGCAGTGAAATTATTGTGTTACTTGTATTACTTATTATATTATATGCGTATACGTTATTAAAAACTACTCTATTTAAGTTTTAAGTGAAAGATAAGTCTACTTACAAAAAATAATCTTATTTCTTACTCTGTTGTTGATCGCTTTACTGCTCAGTATAATGCGTGTTCAGTCGATGGATGACTACATCACACTGTTGTTTAATCGTCAGGTCAGCTGCACAGCTCATTGCGCAGTATAGAGTGCGCAGCTCAGCTAGGTCACTGACCACTGACTCACTCAGCTGACTAAGCTCACAGTTTGATTCAGTCATTCGTCGAGTAAGCACGTATTATACTAAGCAGCTAGCGATCATCAACACAGTAAGAAATAAGGAAATTATGTTTCGTGAGTAGACTTATTTTACACTTGAAACTTTAAAAGAGTAGTTTTTAGTAACGTATACTTTTGTAATGTAATAACATAATAAATTATATAATAATAATGTCTTCATAATGAATTATTTTATACATAAATTAATAAACATTGACGAATGATTGACAACCAATGTACCATTATTGACAACACTCAAAACTTAAACAGAGTAGTTTTTAATAACGTATATGGGTTATGTCACAAAAACACTGCTATATTTCATGAAGCCTATGTTAATAAACAATTCATTTTATTATTTTGGGCTGAAAATTGTATTACACAGCGTAAACTAATTTTCTCTAGATAGTCCTTTTGAAATCAAGTCGAAAAAATATTTACCGCAGACGTAGGATGGAAAAAACCGGCTAAAATGTCATTACCGTAATGCGAAACATATGAAAATTTCATTTTTAGCAACTTATACTGCCTATGTGTTAACTTTTTCATTCTTTTAAGCTGTATTTTCCAATACTATAGTAGTACCCTTTCTAGTCGTTTAGGAAAATAAAAAAAAATTTGAAAGTGTACAAGGCATTCCAATTATGAATCCTAGTTTTGACTTTTTTAAATTGCACGAGACAAATGATTTGATAGGGCCAAGTTGTCCATTCTATACACCATTTTGTATAGTAGAGCGAACAAGCATATCAAACAATATTTTTTTCAACAAGAAGTTCGAATGCGCAGAAATTCGCAGTTTTATCGTGAACATAGGGAGTTCTGCTGATTGAAATAAGCGGTGTTTACCGTAATAACCCTAATCTCAGTGGTATTTTAAATTATCAATTGAGTGACTATAGTACACGATGGCGTTTGGTGTGCATATACACCAAACCAAATTTCGTTGGAAAATTCCTGGTTGGGACTTCAGGATTGCCAAAAAAGTACCATTATGCTAATGACAGGTCTGCGCTTGTTTAAATTAAAAAAAAAATCCCATTTAAATTAACATGTATCGTCTACAAATGAGCCAAGCCCAAAAGTTTCTAGCTAGTTTAATTTAAAAAATCCTATTTCACTCGCCAAAATATCCCGTTTTTTGTGAAATGACCCATGTATATCATTTACCAGCAAAAACAAACAGATGAGAGCATACCACATGTGAGTGGAAGAACGTCTTCTTTCAATTTCTTTTCATGAAAGTCTTATCTTCAATTTTATATAACGTTTAGTGTACAAAATTTTGATACTTTTTTGAAAAAAAATTTCAGATTCCATGTTTTTAAAATAAAATTATACAACGTTATTAAACTTAACAACCAATGTATGTATTATTTAGCAACAATTTCATGAACCTAAATATTGTATAATAAGCTCGATTATAAGATTATCATCATATGCTACCTGTAGTCAAACGGACATAATAAATAGATAGTGAGCTGTATAAAATAGTCGACTGTTATATATAGCTTGTTTTTTCTAGTAAGTTGTATGTACAACGCATTTTTCGCAGATATTTCGGATACTTAGTACTTAGAAGATAAAAAAAAATTTTTTTTGTTTGGCTTGAGGATAAATATTCAACTAATGTATAACTTGTGGAGATATGTATTAGTTTGGCCGATCGCAAGCCGAGCACTATAGTTACTAAAGTAGTTCTTCCACGAAATGAAAACCAAGGAATGCTGTTAAAAATTAATCTTTTTCAAAAGTCGACGGTTTCAATAGTGAGTACAGGGTACGATGCAAACGAAATTTTAAAGTGAAAAAATTATAATATTTCTGTACATCTTTTTTTGATGAAAAACTGAGATGCTGTAGGGAATCTGTAGAATAAAATTAACTAAAGTAAAGTAACGCTAATCATCCGAAGATTATTTCTTATTTAAACACACGATGGATTGCATGCTTCGATGGTATGCTCCTTTGTGGGGCCAGGACTGTAACCACTACTAGTCATCACGATGTAAAAAACTCATTTTTTTATCTTATGTACTAACGGTTGGATCATTGTTACGATCAGTAACAGAAACTTATGACCAATATAAAATTGAGAAATTTCGCAAATCTTTTATTTTTTCTGAACAATGATGCCAAAGACGGTACCCAAACCGATATACATAGATATATCAAACGTATGTTAAAGTGTACTATATAGATATACTTCACAATACGATTGGGTACCGCTTTTGGCATCACTGCCCCTGACCGATACGGTCGTGAGCGCAAGAACTACAATGCGCACGGAATAACAGCGCGCGGCGAGTACAAACTTCAAGTATTCATTGACATTATACTGTATAGATTGTATAGAACCATTTGGTTGTCAATATTATTTTCCTTTATTTTTTCTAATTATCGAATGTTTTCCGTTATACGTTGCAAAACAATTTTTTCCAACAAATTTTTGTTGTTGTAACAACACCTGTTTTAAATACATGTTTCAACTAGTTGTACGTTTTCATGGGAAAACAAGCTCTTTCTATATATATCAACCATTAAATTCAGTTTTTTTACAGTTTTTTATGCCCGCTTGACAAAATAGAAAACAACAATTTTTTGAAAAAGTAACATTTTCTTATACTTTATGCGTAGTATGAAATTTCGAATAACTTGGATCACTTCTATGTATAAGGGTATTTCTGTACCTTGAGCACAACACAAAAATTCTGTAACAGAAGTAAATTTTGTTACAGACTAGAAAAATGCGATATTCGATACAATATTCGAGATTTCGCGAGACTTTGATACTCGTCAAAAGAAAACGATAAAAACTCGTGCTCTCAATTAATATAAGGGAACACAATCATACTTACCACGCGCACACAGCAAACACATGAACTACTTCATTATAAGTAACGCTGTTACACTCACGTTGCTCACTGCTGATGTGGTAAAACGAAGTCTATTGTAGTTATAACGTTCAACCACTAGGTGGCACGGTACCAAGTCGTAGTATATGAAGTAGGGTAGACATTGACGTCCCCACAAGCGTATTACTACGATTGGGCTGACCCTTGCGAATATCCCTAATGTGGATATCTCGGGCGTATAATTTTTGTTAGCCGGGACTGCGTTCGCGCTATCCCGAATAATATAGTTTAATCATAATAGTCACTGCTCTACTTGCAATCTACATTTTGTTCTATAAGCAGCATATTTACCGAACGAAACCTACAGGTCAACATTGTCGATTGTACTGCAGCATAACTCCGTTAATGCTATACCACTCTAAAGAGTTCGTTACCGTCTGATTAAACCTACTTATACAAAATAGAATAGGCATTGCAAATAATTATTAAGCTATGTGTCATCAATATTTCTACATTAGTCCTTAGGTGCGGAATGATCATACTAACTCTTATCCTGATAGTACAAAATTAGTTTTAACTATAAATTAATGTAACACAGTCCTGCTCGTTGGTATGGCAAGAAAGTATTTGATCATTATATAGTAGTAAAAAAACTCATTAATGCAATAATGATTTTTCATAACTACATATTGAATTTTCTGCAATCAAAAATTGACGGAAAAATGTCTTTATATATCAATTAGTAATGGGAAAGTTACTCAGCCGCAATTCGACAGCGGATAAGAAAAGCCCCAGCCGCAATTCGACATGTATTAGAAAACGAAGCTTATCGCTCAGCCGTAACTCGACAACTTTTCTCTTTTCAGCCGCAATTCGACATTTGTGCTAGAAATGGTCATCTATTTTTTGATGTTTTTTCTCAACAGTGTTTTCAAATTGTCAAACAATTTGAAAAAAAACTAACCTAATTTAGATGAACTTTTCTTTAACAAAAAATTATTTACTTACAATATGTGATTTTTTGAATAAAAGAAAAAAAATAGCAATATTGTTACTATTGTTACATGAGGATAATAACTGATAAATAAAATTCCAAAGTTATGCCGCGTTATACGTTAGGATCTAATGAAAAATATATTATCTGTATACACTGAAGTATCCCGTTATGAACCGTTCTTACTCTCCCGGCCTGTTCACATTGTCGGTGGCGTGGTTAGAGTTAGAATCACTCACCTAATACCGCGTTATGCTCTTGGTTCGATCCTCCAAGAAGCATTTTTTTTCATACCTTGGTTTTACTGAGATTTAAAAAAACAGAGATTCTTTCTCAGAAATTTTTTTAAACCTTATCTTTGCACTGCTCTTTACATTAAAAAATATGTATGTGTTATTCAAAGTTTTTCCACAATGATTTCAAATAGTAAAATGATACATTAATAACTTAACATTTGTCGACTTTTCTTCAAACTAAATGTGGTGTACTGAAAAACATTTTAATAATATCAAAACCATCAAGGATGATAAGTAAATGGTAGGGCGATTAATTTTAATGAAAACTAAATGTATTTATCAGTATCCATTATAACGCTTGAAAGCCTTTGACCAAAAAATATCTATCGCAAAGGCAAAAACAATTATTTATGTAACAAATTTGTTAAAAATTATATTGATTTATTATAACATTCTTTTACGTATATTTTTTTAAATTATAAATTAAAAAAAGCATGGTCGTACGAGAAGAAAAATAGCATTAGGTACACGCGACTTTTCCCTAGCCACGATCTTTTAATACAAGTTAACTGAGAACTAATATCGTAAATTCCGTGAGCTTACCCTACCACCTACGTAACAATATTCTGATTTTAATTTCTTGAAAGGTAATATTTATTGTAAAATTGTGTAACTATTTGTGACTATTAAGGGTAGATGATCGTATTATCGAGGGTCTTGAAAGAGTTTTCAGATTCCAATATAATATCAAACTTTATCCAAATTATTTAGTCCCAATTTTAGTAAGTGTTGGTTATTCAACTGATTTACGAGTTTCAATTTTTCTACATAAAAAAATTATTAATCAACATTCATTTATGATTAAAAAAAAAAAACTATTTTTTGGCTCTATTATAGAGCCCCAAGATAGCCCATAGATCTATTATCGAACTCCTATTATCGAGCCCCTTAGAGTCTAATTATTTACTTGGTTAAATTGTTTACATGTCAAGATATGTGTATATTTTATGCACATTGCTGTTTTCTTCGTATTAATAAAAATGAACGTCAATTTATTGCACCAGGACTGACTCTAAACTAAATAAAAAATAGTGCACCTATTATCGATTTCAATATGAATAAATACAAAAGAAAAAGAAAATGTGAAAAAAATTGTTCATCGCGTGATCCATAGCTCTTTTAACATTATCATTCTTACATGTCGTACGCAATAAATGCAGTGAATTTATTTATGATAGTACAACATGCATGACCTTAAGCTTTTCATTAAGGAATCGCACGAAAACCGCTGCAAGCATACATATTGCGTGTGAATTATGTAAAAATGGCCACAACTTTCAACTTTAAAATTTTTGTACGGTTTTATAAGCTACATTATTAAATACACGTATTAAAAAAAAATAATTTGTTCACATGCATTAATTCATATTATAATCAATACTTCTGTGTTCATAGTTCAGACCCTCGATAATAGGGACAGGTGCGATACTACAGCCATGCATGTACCCTATATAATATGCTTCAGCCTCTGAGAGAAAGGGCGCACACGATATGCAAACATGTGCTCATGTATTGTATACGTGACGATAAATTGAATGATTTCCAGAATTCGTTTTATGTTATAAAAGTTTCATCCGTTTTTGAATTCAATTCCAATTTTATCTTAAGGCTCAACATATCAGCCGCATTATTTCTTTTTAAAATTATAGCTGAACTGTTGAGTGTTATGTCGCCTATATGAAAAAAAAAGTCGCCTATCTAAATTGATACACTCTTCCTTTCAAGCGTCAGACAGCGCTTCAGATATATAATATAATCATGTTTAGAAATACGTTAGCGCATCGTACTTTTTATTCTTTTTAATAATGTTTTTACATGCGCTATTATTAACTTATAAGCACAGCTATTTAGATAAATTTTCAGCTGCCATAAATTTATTAAATGTAAATGTCTGTTAAATACTTGGAAATTGACCATGCAACGATTGTGACTATATATTATATACACATCAATTTTTATCGAAAAGAATTACTCAAGTGAATTTTTGTAGGATTTATTGTTCGTAGGAATTATTATTGACTCAGTTAATAAGATAACAAACTATTCTGACACAAACAAATTTTGACGCTGGATGACTCGGTTCTCTCTTAAACTGAATCAGTGAAATTCCACTGATTGTCGGAGAATATTAGGTTTTTGCTGAATCAGTGGAACTTTAGACGATGCTCACTCTTACCACCAACGTAAGATCTTGAATTTTTTTCATTAATCAGTTATTTAGTTATTTATTGGAAATCAATGACTTATCGGTGATGAACATTTAAGATTTTACGTTGGTAGAAAGTATACAGTTTCACTCATTCAGCAGTGACCTAATTCTTACTGCCAGTCAGTGAAATTTGACTGGTCCAGTTCTAAGAAAGCTTGCTAAAAATAATGTGCAGTTAAAACCAGTTTTAATGATTTTAAAGCGATTTTACAGTCATTTATTGTGATGAACATCGGAAATTTTTGTCTGTACTACCTTCAAGTATTTATAAATACATACACACGTACTTTTATAAGGCTTCTGTGAAGTTGAAATAAAATTCGCTGTTCCGGAAGCTGTTAATATTTTTGGAAACTCAGGAATTTAGGAGGTGAAAGACTGAATAGCTCGTCACTTAGATACATTTTGATCGGGATGGTCTGTCTAGGAAATTTTACAAGTAGTATTAAACGTTTTCGAAAATGATTCGCCTTTACTAACATTTTTTCAAGTGACTTAGTCGCGTGAATCGTTTTAAAATTAAAAGTAACAAAAAATAATGGGTATTAAAGTTATAGAGTTAAAGTTTATTATCACCGATGATAATTCTAATTTATGTACGATGATTTTTTTTTAATCTCAAGAAAATCTATAAACTCTTAGATTCCTGATTTTCCAAATGAAATTCTACCAAGTACCGTTTCTTGGACATATTTTTTCTAAAGCTCTAATAGCTCTTATCGATTTTCGTGCAGCTTTATAAGCAAGCATCTTCAACTTAAAAAGAGAAAAAGTATTTTTTTAAATACCTAGAAGTAAAACCAATCGCGCATAACAAGTTACTGTCGGCGCCATCGTCTGGCTAACCAAACCTAATTACCCACGTCTATTGCATCAATACTTCTTATAAATCGTCGTTGCGATAAGGCAGCAAAGGTTATTTCCTGCAAAAAATGAAATCTTTCATTCTCCATCCGTAGCAGCCTAATTCTCTTCCTCTTGCTGTGAATCTCATTTGCTTTAGCGAGCCACAAAAGGACCGTTCGTTCTTGCCAAGTTTTCCTCTCGGAAGCCTCAACCGTAAGCACAGAGAATGATAAAAAAATAATTCCCTGAACCATCGGTGACTTTAAAGTTCCCACTTGTACGTCTACGCGCAGATTTCTACAATATTTCCTGCTAAAGAAAATTTTTCCTCTTATTCTGTTTTTTACATTTATCAATAGTCAATACCTCGTATATATATGACTGGGAGGAGAGTTAGCGAAAATTCAGTCATACGCGTGAAGAAAAGGAGAGGCACCGGTAAGTATAAGAGAGGACAAAGAATTACCATGAGCGATTGTTCTGTCAATGATATTCCCACGTGCGTATACATGTGTGTAGAAGAAGGTGAGAGAAGAGATACCCCTTTTTTCCTATTCTTAATGTCTGTTCGTGCTACCCTCTTCCATAAACATGCAGGTGTACGCTGAGCTCACGTACACGTACGCTAGACGCAAAGTAAATCGTCGCCTGCCTTTCAATCTGCCATCCAATCGGAGGAGTTGTTCTGCAGAATCAGCCAATAGGATACCACCGACGAGTCTAGGAATCCCCTTCCATCGGGTGTGCAGCGATATCACATGAATAGGTATACACGCACAACAAAGCCAGCTCAAATTTTTCAGCGTCGGAGCAGGTACAACAAATACGCATCCGAACGTCACGTCAGCCAAACACCCAATGTACACATCGCAGCACTGCGCAGGGTGTTTAGGAGTCCCGGCGCCGCCTGCAATCTGTTACCTCGGGGGGCCGCTCTCCGCGTCCTCATTCGAATCATAATTGAATTCCGCGCGGCAGAAAAACCTATCGGGTTTCCTCATAAATTTCGTTTATTTTGATACCCCGGCGCAGCTCGGGGATGTGTATTAATCATTCGGGCGTCGGGTGGCGCATAAACAAGTTTTTAGCGCTGCCGAATGAAGATTGAAGCTGGAGGACAGAGGGAGAGAGAGTCGATCAATCATCGTGGAGCGCTGCCCTCGGGGGACCCAAGTGTCATCGACAGGTACCTCGTACACGCGGGCTTGAGTGAGGCTCGATTCTTTTTTTTTTTTTTGTCCTCGAACTTTTGAATCTGTCTAGCCGAAGAGTGTGGAAATTAAATGGTTTTTGGGCGTTTGATGAAAATATTAATGAGGAATGCTTTCATTAAAAGGACAAAATAAATTACTTCATATGTATTTTTACTTTATTGATTGTTCAATATTTCGCTGTTCAAGTGCATAGGCATTGATACGGTTTTCAGGGGGTTTTATGAGTAAAATATAGCTATATTCTAGAATTATCTATGAAGTGAGTTTGTGCAAATCTAATAAAATGAATCTTTGCGTCGAAGAAAAAATTTTAGTTTTCATTTTTATAAACTGTGCTAAAATATAGTCAATTATAAAAATACCTCAATAAATCAAATGGCAAATTTGTAATTTAATCCGATCTTAAATTCGCAGGGCTCGTTATACTCCTGAAACGATTTGAGATAGAGTCAGCGTGATAAATGTTTTTAAATAACTAATGTGTCTAAAGTTACGTGCAATTGGGATGTTATGAAAAAAAAAGTTGGATATTCAGCACGAAGATTACCCTCCTCTCATACGAAAATGATCTTTATGTTATTAGATTTGCACAGCTTACTTTATAAATGATTCTAGAATATAGCTATTATCTGATTATGGAAACTCCTAAATTACACATTTTTGTACATGAAAACTTGTTCTTATACATCAGTTCTGTCGACATAAAACTTGATTTACGAAAGTTATGAAACTTATACATCGAAAATTTCACTCTTTTAGGAACATGTCTGAATTCTCAAGATTGTCTGTTCGCTCAGACTTTTTTATGATAAAACAATGAAAAGTGAGTT
This sequence comes from Copidosoma aretas, assembly GCA_030522625.1. Classification (NCBI taxonomy): domain Eukaryota; kingdom Metazoa; phylum Arthropoda; class Insecta; order Hymenoptera; family Encyrtidae; genus Copidosoma; species Copidosoma aretas. Next base: position 4,507 of record JAPYYV010011568.1, on the reverse strand, counting down.
TTCAATTTTAATTATTATTGGCGTATTGTCTGCCATGCATACAGCAAGATGTCTATCGACTAAACAGCTTTTCAATTTTGTTCTCTAGCACATTAATATTTAGAATTTGGTATACTTACTCTTGAGACATGCAGAAAATAGTGTAAGCACGGAAAAGTTAGACATTTCAAAAATTCCCGACATTGTTTGGCTGATTGAAGGCGTTAAAAATGTTCACTTCATGTTTCGAATCTTTTTTTGGGAAAAAATTTTTTTGTATCTTTGGACAGAGTTTGTGGGAAACTTAAGTGTCTCAGAAATATTCTTAAATTTTTGATGATATTTTAATGATGATTTTTTCGAGTTGAACATTATGTAAGCTTTTTCGGTACAGTAGTGTTATAGTTAAGTCCTTCGATATACGCAATCGAATAGTTTGACAGTCATATCAAGGCTGAGAATCTAAAATGTAACATGAAAGTAACTTCTTATATTTTAAGCATGTGACGTGACTGTAAAACTCGAATTCAATCGCGTATATCGAAGCACTCAATTAGAACCCTTACCGAAAGTACCTTTTTATGTAGCGAAATATTGACCAATTGGTAAATAATTTTTACAGTACATCAATCAAGTTAAGTCATATTTTTTTTCGAATAAAGCATCTCTCATGGTATTGTCATCGAGAGTGAGAGAATATTTATATGAAAAAATGACGTGATTATACTTACGATGAATTAAATTACCCTCAACACATTTATTGCACCTTAAAACAGTACCTGTATTACCGTAGAACTTTTCACGGGAGAGCTCTCTCGCCGCCGAGAGAGGACGAATTTTCGGAATCCTGTGTACTTATCGATCCCCTTTTACAAAAGCAAAGAGCACCTCCCATTGCTTTTACATATGCAATCTTCTCCCGGGGCTAGGGCTGGGGGTGGGGTCCAAACTTTTACGAGGCGCGCTCGACAAAAGCCGCGCGTCGCGTGTAGGCGAAAGAGGGAGGGGGGGGGGGGCCTAGGACATACGCATTGGATTTCCATTGAAAGCGAGGGGTGGGTCTTTCTCTTCGACCCGCTCTCGCGGAAAAGTGCCGCTGCAAGTCTGCGAAAGCTCAAAAGCTGGAAAAGCTCTCGCTCGGCCCGGCGCTTGAATAAAACTTTCCCGATAGCTTGAGCTTTCGCCTTCCATTTTTCTCGCGCCCGCACTCCTCCTCCTATACTCTCTACCCAGCTTGACGTTATCCTTTATAAATATAGGCACCGTATGTATAACTTTGTCCTCCCGCTGAATGTAGCTTCGAATTTCTGTTTGTCGATAAGATTTTTTTCTTTCTAATACTCGTTTTTCATTCTCGTTTTGCGTTTTACAAAAATATTTTGCGAATCGATCTGGAATACACATGAGACAAATGCGTTCAACTGTGGCGTTGTTCGATATTTATTATGATTTTTTTTTTTTTATTAAAATTAACATGTATGCAATATCTTGCGAAAAAATTGCAATCGTTTAAAAACTCATTTTACCGTCCTGTGAAAAAAGAAGAGCAGTATTATTCTGATCCAACTGTCCAGGGGTGTTAAAGGACTGGTATATGCGAAAAAGCATGTTTTCCATCCTCTCCAAGTAAAAAATTCAGCAGTTCGGCGTCGACGGCGTCGTCCTCGCACTTTTCGTCCTTTCTCTTCCTTGTACTTTCATTCGACACATTTGAAATAATACATGGATTCCACGTTATTCTAATGGAGTTTTCAAGCTCCCAACTACCACACATTTGCTGATGCATATAGATTTGTGAATGTATGGATGTACACCCACACAATCCAGTTGCCGAAAAAAATAAACGCTCGGGGCGAACATGAATGCGAGGAGGACACGCATAATACTGACAATATACGTATTGCCAGGTATAAGGCGTCGCGTTTCTCTCTTCTTTACGTGCTGCGTACAAAAAGGGCCTCACTTGTGTGAAAAATAATACCCATGGCCTCTGCGCGCGCGTGTGTGTCAAGAATACGCGCTTTTATTGATCGCGAATGAATGCGCGAGAAAACCAGCGAGAGATACACGCGAAAAGTGCTCCTGTTCCTCTTCCTCCTCCCGCTCCTCTTCCGTGCACACGCCGACGTGCTTGACTTTTCCCCCGTTTTTTTCTTCTGCCAGGGCGAACAAACGAGTCGGTCGCTCGCTCGCTCGCGCACTCATCCGTCCTTCCCCGAAAGATTTCCTGGGTTTTATGTATTTTTTTTCTTTTTTTTCTTTTATATATGTACATAAAATAGTAGTACGAATACGTTTTTAAGGAGCGCACTCGCTCGTACACGAGCGAGCTGAGGCAAAGACGAGCTTCGCCGGCAAAATAATGGAATGATGAATAGTTTCTCCTTTTTTGGCGAGCTTTAGGTTTGTTCACGGTTCGGGTTTCTTTTTAGGGTAGTCCTAAAGAATTGTTCGAGGAATATTATTGAAGTGTGCTTGGAAAATTTTAGTCGGTCGATAGTGAGGTATTGCAAACTACTTTTAATCTTGTTTTATTTATTCACTAATTTATTTATTTATTACATGTAAGCTTATCATCCAACTAAAAATTTCTGTCGATGAAAATAAATAATTATTTTTAACAATTACGATAATGATAATGCTTACAATAATATAATTATTAGTAGACATGAATTTGAGACATTAAATGTGAACTTGCTTTGTATTCAATTGTTAAATATAAGATGCATAACGAAAGGCTATTTATTTAATCTTTGAATCGTAACAAACAGCTGTTCCGCTCATAGCATTATTTTCCTTCATCTTATTTCTAGTAATAACATCAACAGTATAATAAAATTCATGGCTGTAATATTAATAATACTAATACGATTTGTTCATCAAATAGAAAAATATACTAATATTATTTCGCTCCTGCCAAGATAAATGATCATGTATAATTGACAAGGTTCAAAATACTCAATGAAATGCATAATATACACATAGGAATATTAAAAAATATCCCCTGTGTACCTACAACTCAAACTTTCCAAGCGATCTCAAACGCAATCTCGTTATGATGTTCTTGGAAAAAAAATCTGTCGATAAACAGTAAACACCAACTACCAAACAGTTTTATTGCGAAATCACAAAAATAAACACCTAACACGCATACACTCATCCACCCGTAATTATAAAACCCCCCTTCAAACGACCATATCACACCCCCGAGATGCTCCCCCGAAAGACAAATGCACTCTCGCGCACCCGCTCCCCAATAGAGTCCCAAACACCCCCCCGACTCTCGCCACACCACCTTAATCTCCCCCCCAAACAAAGACACCGCGGATCCGAAGCGCGACGGTTATCACACGCATCCTCGCCGGCCGGGAGGTTCCTCGCGCCGCTCCCTCATTTTTTCCAAACCGAGACGGCAAACGCGTGCCCCGCTCGCGACGGCGGGGCGGCCGGGGAAAAGGAAAAAGCCGGGGGTGGGGGCCGTCCGCCGGCGCTACCGTTGCGGATCGATGCGCTCCACGGGGGTGGCTTTCTTTTCCCCCGCGCGCGGCGCGTCTCGCCGTCCCCCTTCGTCGGCCGGGAAGGGCGGCGGACGGACCCCGCAGCCAGCCAGTTGCGATGGCCCGCAACACGGGCGCGCGCGGCCGCGGCGCTCGCTCGCATTGCACGCGTGTGTGTGCTCCGTATCGCGTGCCCTGCGTGGATGTGCATGGCCGGGGGGCGCGTGCACGGGGCCAAGAGAAACGGATGCCCTTCGCAATGGCGAGCGCGAGTCGATGTACTTTCGCCGTCTCTGGTCTTTGGATCGTCGGGGCGCTGTGGGTCGTGGCTGCGAAAAACGTCGTTCGACGTTTCCACGATGTCGCTGGTCGATTTTATCCGAGCCGCAGCGATGAATCCATTCGTTCCGGTGGATTTTGGGATCGAATAAAAAAAAAAATTGTACGATTTTGGGCCATTCAGGAATGATTGTGGCCTCGAGTTTCGAACGCCTCTCTGATTAACTGAGAGTAGTCTGTACAGGTCTAGAAACCCCCTTCTCACGAGCTTCTGACGATGAACCGTTGGCCTGCATCGACGGAGCAACGATCTCGTACAAAAGCATCTTCCGTCGTACGCAGTGAGCTAAACTAAGGTGTCGATCGACGTTGTGAACCCTAAAATTTTTCTCAGATCAGCAGATATTTTTAAATGAGCGCTCATCGATACACATTGTTCATCAAATTATTTAAAACAACGGCATCGCGCTTCTGCTCTTTCGAACCACGAGCAGGTCCGTCCATTCCAGCAAAGAAACCAGCATGAAATTCGCATAAAATAGCAGCTCCAAGGTGAAATCTAATTACGCTCCCCGCTCTCCGTTCCGCGAGAGCGTTCGCAACCCAAGAGCCTCGAGACCGCTCCCGACGGCACCGACGCTCAAAGAAAAAAAAAAAAAAAAAAAAAAAAAAAAAACCAGGCACGAACGACCGACCGCTCGTTCGGAAATTGCGCCGATTGTTCTTCTGGGACCTGGCCGGGTATATTAATT
>JAPYYV010011567.1:1263-11974 GCA_030522625.1 Copidosoma aretas | reverse complement strand
GGGAGGTAAATGCATTATGTAGTATTCAAAAACTTTAGGTTTTCGAAAATTCATAACACACTTTTGTCAATTTAAGTTTTGCTTTGTAGGTTATGATTTATTTTGCGAAACCAACGTAATTCAGAAACTTTCGACAAAAACTGTGAGAAACTAGACAGTCTGAGGAATGTCTTTGAAATTTGTAGGCCTGATCTGTTAAGTACTTTTTGAGTACTGGCGAGTTAAACGCAACTTTGTTATATGCGCCCAAATATTCATGTAATAGGTACGGTGAGGCACTGGAGCCTTCTTAAGAACCGTCGAATAAATTTAATAAGTTTAAAACCATTAAATACAATTTTTAAATTTCCAAAGTCTTTGGCTGCATGTAAGCATATTAAATTGTTCTATAATTATTTAAACAAATCAAAAATCTGTCAACAACTTTTAGTCATTGTATAATCAAAATCAGAGTAATAGTCCATCTACTGATAATGATATGAAAATTAAAAGAGTCACACACTTAGTGCAGTTGTAACTTATATAGACGCAAATTCTTATTCTCTCATTTTATCTCCTCTGGCTAAGTGGATAAGGTGCTCGACTTCGAACTTTTTTGAATCAGGTTCGAGCCCGAGGCCGGAGTTCAGAGTTTCTTTTTCTTTTTTTTTTTTAGTTTTGACTGGATTGTTGATTCATTTTATCAATTGATGTTTAACACGTTAAAATCACTACTCAATACGTTCCTGATACATCTGCGTTGACCGAAAGGCGGATATTTTAACGTAGCAAACACGTAGCATACACGAGTTTGCCCCCTATTTACACTCGTTAACTCGTGTCAAAAAACACATGCTGGCTGCGTTGCACACCTAAGTCATGCTCATTGGGTACAGACTAGTTGACGAATAGTTTCAAAGTGCTCAATTAACTTGCGGTATCTAGATAAGACAGCACAATGGGTCTTATAAGCTGCCAATATAGTTTCTTTAGAACATCCAGATCCTTAAAAATCACCATAAAAGCCAGTTCTAAGCATCTACAAGAGCATACTCATCTAGACCATTATATCGCACAAAACTGGATGCAGCATTTTTTTCTAGCAGTATCTTGTGGAAAGTTATGTTCATGCATATTTAAACGATGATAACATCGCCTTTTGACTAATACTTTTGAAAAGTGGAAATAAAAAAATGCACTTTTGAAAAGTGTCATTTATTAAACAGCTTCTATGAAAAATAGCGACATTTCGTTTGTACACTTGTGAAAGTAGTAAAACTGTAAAAGTATCACAATGAAAGCAGTAAAATGTAAAAATTCTCTATTTCATCTTTTGGAAAGTAATAAAATTATATTTTGCTACATAAAAAGGGTATTGTTAGATTCACACTTTTGACCTCTAAATTTTACACTTTTAACTTTAGGGTAGTAGGCAAGCGGTGGTTTATTGGTTGCAAGTTGCTCGTATCCCAAGTGGTAAGTAGCTTGTTGAATGGTAGGTCCCGAAAAACAATTTTTTTTTTTAAGGTGATCTTAGTGATTTTTAATATGTCAAAGAATGGTTTTATATTGAAAGACATTTTCTTGCATTAAATGTTTGAGTGGAATCTAAAAAGATTTTTTTTTTATGTAAAATATTAGTGCTCAGAAAAATTTCTGATTTTCGAGTCTAAATTTTTTTTACGGGCACTTTGATTTAAAATCCAGATTTTCACTAAGAAGATAGAAAACAACGAGTTCATTATCCAAGTCGTAAGAACCCTTGCTGTTTCGTTTGTTCCAATTTTTAAATGTACAATTTATTCTTCTCGGCTTTCCACTATATTTTACGTAGAATCATTTTCATTTTTATATCATGTATACAGGGAAAATTCCGTAACTATTCTTATTTCAGGACAGTAGTTTTTTCTTTATCAAGTTTAAGTATGATAAAGATGACCAGGAAACAGGCCTTTGCTTGCTAATAACTGAAGTCGACGGTTAAAAAACTGCGAGCATGGATTGAGTCGTCATTACTATTTGAAGAAGTTTTATAATCATCGTTTATTTTTCTGGACCCTAAAGTTGCTCTTTGGTGGCCCAGACTCCCTAATAAAACCTGTGATGGACTTGGTAAAAGAGAAGAAGAGGACAATAGCACTGTCTTAATCTGGAAAGCACTGTTGAATCTGGTTAGTTATCAATTGTTAAGTTTACAAACTTTGCTTACGTCAAGCTTTATCACCTATTGTACTTAGCATAGATTTCTGTCCCCAACTCTTGATCACGTCTATGCCCAGGATAGAAGCCAGCATTTGCAAATTTTTTAATTAACCGAAAGCCTAATAGTTTGTTTTCTGGTCTACTGTAATATGTAGCTTCCTGTAATTTAGCTAATGCATGCTGCAGTACTGGACTTGGAACTGGTGCAGATTCGGAAAAATAAAATAATTTTATGTACGATGAGTGATAAAGCTGTACGTATAATATAAGATGTAAAGTTGAGCAGCTTGTTAACTTAAAAGCTGATAACAGACTTGATTCAACGGTGCTCTCTAGAGCCATACAGAGCTATTCTGCTGGTTTTCTCTCTTGTCGAGTGCTTAAGAGGTTTTGATAAGTGAGTATGGGTTACCGAAGAACTAGTTTTTGGTTAAGAAGTTTAACAATGACAAAAAGGGTTTTCGAACAATAATTGACGACTTAAGCCATCCAAGCAGTTTTTGAACTTTCTCCTTTTGTTCACGAATGTGAAGGCTATATTTATGGCCACCTTTCCAATGCTTGAACTTAAGCAAGAACAAATTACTGTCGTTAAAGAAGAATAGTTTTTTACAACTAAATAATACGAAAATTAAAAGAAGCTGAGTAAAATAAACGGTACGTTTAAAATTTGAAACAATCGAAGCAGCAAAAGTTATTAAAACTTTCATGAGGTAAGTGTGTCGTTTTTATTCTTAAAGTAAAACACTTGCTTCTTCATTGGAGTACCTAACAATAAACATTTTAAGTATGTTAAAAAAAAATTTTTGTTTCTACCACTTATTTTGTCCAATAAGAAAATTCTTTTCTAGGTTCCCCTTTAAAAAATCTCCTTTTGTATGGAAACACCCATCTGATGAGCGTCAGCTGATATGTCATCTAAAATATCATCTGCTATGTCAGCTGGTATGTCATGCCAATATGTCATCAGCACCTTATTACAAAATACTAAAATCGTTTAAAAACTCCTTAATTTTGCAGAGTTCAGCATAGTAGAGTGCCAAATTGGTTGTTCCATCCGTATCCATACCTAAATAGTATTGATTCTAATCGTTTCTCACTTTTTTTAAGCGTAAAATCACATGTCAGCAAATATGTCAGCTGTTATGTTAGGTGACATGTCATTTGAACTTTTTTTTAAATTTCCGACATTAAAAATAAGCTTTGTACAGTTTCAAAAGGTACGATTTTTTATGTACCTTGCGGATGGTACAACCAATTTGGCACTCTAGAGTCCTGAAAACTGCAGAATTAAAGAGTTTCTCATCAATTTTACCATATTATGGTAAGCTGTAAGTGACAAACCGGCATGACATATCAGCTGACATTCATCAGATGGACACTCTTGGAGATATTAAAAATCACTAAGATCACCATGAAACAGCAAACAGTTTTGCTGGCCCTACTATTCCACGAACTACGTAGCACTTCTAAAAAATGAACCGCAACTCGTGGTACTAATGTGCTATACGTTGGTGAGCTGTAAGTGCTTCGGTAACAGCAGTTGTTGTGCAGTAGGCTAATAGGCTAAAAGTGGCAAAAACAGCAGTCTTACGAGGAGATCTATCAGCAGAGGTATACTGAGTAGTAGAAGGGCATTTTTGTCATCACCTTTACGTTTAGTGAAATCTCATATACATGCGGTCAAACTTGGTAAGTAATAAGAATGTGTGCTACATGAAATTATAATTTTTAGTTATTTGAGAGGAAGAAATGGCTTTTTGATCGTGGATCGACATGAACAAGCCCGTGCTCTAACCTTATAAGCTGCTCAGGAAAAAGAATTTGCACGTAAGTTATTAATGTAAAAATGCAATGCACCAAATGCTCAAACTTGATTAGCAAGTGCAGCATTTAAACATGATAACAGATGCAAACTAGCTGGATTGTGCTTCTGGAAAAAATATCAAGATTACGTATCCTTTTCTCTGATGGGACTCTCAATCAGCATATTCTACAATTGGCTGAGTACAAGATAAAAAAATTGATGTGTCGAATGTTTAAAATATTTATTGAAAATAATAGAAGTCTAGCAAGTTTTACATGATTTTGTAATGTAAAAATGCCATGTGCCAAATGCTCAAACTTCATGGGCAAGAGCAGCATTTAAACATACAATAGCAGGTGCATACCATCTAGACTATGCTATTGGAGAAAATGTCAAGATTGTCTATAATTTTTTCTTCTGTAACTGTCAATAAAAATGTGCTACGCTAAATTCAAGGTAAACGATACCGATGTGTTCAATATTAAAAAATTTCATGGAAAATAATAAGAGCCAAGTATTATTCCACATATTATGTTATCAATGTAAAAATGCAGTGTACCAAATGCTTAAATTAAGTGAGCAAGTGCAGCAATTAAACATAAAATAACTATATATTATCTGAGTTGTACGACTGGAAAGAAGATGTCTAGACTGTTCATCTAGTTCTTTGATGAATCAGTCAATCGACATGTTTCAAACATTGCTCTAAACTTTAGATTGCTCACGTCCATTTAATAAATTTCGCTAAAAAATAAGAGTTGAATGATTTGTACAAAAGTTATCTATGTACAAATGCAGTGCACCAAATGCTTAGACCAAATGAGGAAGTTTTGCATTTATTTCATAATAAGAGGTTTATGTACATGGATTCATGTGGTCCTCAAGAGTGATAATGATTTTTGACTATCCGGAAAAGTGTGTTGTTGGTAAAACTAGAGATCGCACACCTTATTTTTAGATAACTTGAAATTCAAGATTGAGAATATGAATTAGATGTGGGAAGTTTTTGAATAAAATCAAAAAGTTGATTAGAAATTGATTAATGAATGTAAGCCAATGTTACCTGAATGACAAATTTGTACATTTTAAAACATTTAAATTTGATGGACAAGTACAAAATTGCACTTAAAACATGAAGGCAAAGAACTTTCTTCCTTACAAATAAGTATATCTGGCGCCAATTTAATTATCAAGGAACTTGGTTAGACTGCACTCACTTCTGTGTGTTGTAGGTTATATATTATGTTTCCCGAAGTTGGTGTACCACAGTGTATAGATAGCCCTGTGCTTAATATATAGCAGTTTACTCCTACGTCCTCTTACTAAGTGTTCTAAACATTATGAAATAACTATTGGACTAAACATCTTAAGATAGTAAAACAATTGGTAACCGTTGTAATTCATCGTTATGTTTCTTGGATTAAATGCCTATTTCCCAACTATTTCTTTTAGTGTTAATGTCTCATTTATCATTATTATATTACTCATTTGTTTAACTTGTTACAAATCGTTATTGTTGATTATGCAAAATTTTGGCAATCGCGTCTCCTTGTTCTACTTCTTACCTACCCGGCAGCATACACTTAAGCACTGTCAGTGCGTAAGACTTACTTACTGTCTACTTCTGTAGACTTGTAGCAGACGTGCAACAGACGAGTGTGTCAGCTTCTGGCGTGATAATTGTGCAAGTCTTACATTCAATAGAGTTCGAAAGCTGGATGCCATCGACTTTTGGAACACAGCCTGTGAGTGTCAAACTTGAACTCGAAAGATTACAGGTTTTGTGAGAGAAAAACGTTTATTAAGATCGAATTTTAAATTGACAGTCAGCACTATTATCCGCTCCAACATCATTCGTGGAGCAAATAAATATTATTAAAGCACTAAAGTGGGCCCTAGCATCTACGTCACCCTAACGGCTGAAAAAGCAACCAAAATATAATATGGCCATAACTTCATCTACGATTAGCTGATTGGTCATAGAGTGTCCAGAATTGAACTAGCTTTATTGTACATATTTTCATGTCATTTTAATCTTGTTCTTATCGCTTGTACATTTACTTTCTTTACTTACATTCCAATAATTTAGTGTTCAATGTGTCAGTGTTATTGTCATGATGCCTTCAACGCCAAAGACTTGCCGACCAAGAAATACTTTTATAGCGTCTTAAATATTCTCGAATAATAATCCGCAGTCCATAGTAAAAGTGTCTTTTTGCTTTCTCTTCTCCTTCTAATGTAAGACTTAACATACCGTCAATACACATATACATATAATTATATTCTTCTGAATTCGTTGCTGCCATTTGAGGTAACCCACATATACAGTCGATCTAGCTACCCTATGCTCTCGAGCCACACATCATCGCCTACGAGCAGACTCACGCAGCCAAGAAATACAGTCCCTCTCTCGCAACCGGTTATACTTGTAACAGTTCAATTAGTAGTCCAGTTAGTCAGTCAAGTTCAGTCTCCGCTATTTTGTTGCTCTCAAATCAGACCTCGTCGCTAGGACAGTTTAAGGGCTCAAAATCCACTTATTCCGACAAGAAAGCCACCACGAGCATAAAGTATTAACCGCGCCATCCCCGCAATACAGTCTACTAAAGTCAATATCAAACATAGAGCCATTGTGATGCACAATAGTTCCTCCGAACTATTAAAGTAGTTATGTACTACCATCCTTGTTACATCATTATTATATTGAAATTTCCGCTAGATTTATAAGCAGGTTTGTATGTCTGTATTCCGTGTTATCTCTACAGTACATAAATCATTTTAATTTTATAATTTTATAAGTATGCAACGCACTCCTCGGCCACAAATCTGGCGCGAATCTGTATAAGCAAACAGTGTGTAAGTCTTCTGACAGTTTACCAACGACAGATAATTTAGGCAAGAATTTCTAAAAACTTGCTTTAACGATGCTTTTAGGACATTATTGTAGTACCCCTCTTTTCCGCTAGGTGCCACGAAATTTTAGAGTAAGACAGAAAACCATGTCGCCGCCACGTGCGTGTGTGTGAAGGCGATCCCACGCTCGCCCGCCACACACACGACCATGCTTTGTCATTCTTCTTTTTCATGCCAAAAGGATGAAACCCCGTAGAGTAGGCAAGTAGGGTCAAAAAGCCCGCGCGATAGCATTCTTGAGTAAAGCACAGACTGACGGTACAAAATTTGCACACCAAACTCTAGAATGGCGTGTATGTGTCTTTGCGGGTGTCGCAGTGCAAATATAGTAGCCAAAGCGTCACATTACACATTATCAAACGGTTTTGTTCTAGGGTTTCTTTGTAAATTAATGCCAAGATGAAGCTTCTGGCTCTAACGTTGTATGCTTTTTTTTTCTCATAATTATTGCTGCATGTACAGCACAAGTTCACGATCGTAATTTTCCCCTTATTATTGGTAATCGCCGTAGTGCATCAATACTATTCGTGCACATGTAGACTAGCTTCAACCGCAACATAGTTATCTGTCAGGAGCGTATTGTTTAAGTCAATATACGGGTTACGTGCACGTGCTCAAGACCACCGAGGGTTCTCGTTGCGACGTGCTACTAATTGCCGCAGGTATGAACGTGTACATGACGGTCAGGTACACATAGTATGATTGTGCAATTCTCTTTTCTCGCACCTGTACCGTTATAGTTTGCTGCATCCGCACCAAGCCTGGACCACTTTCAGTTGCGGTCATGCTGAGCGGGTCGAGGAATATCTCGGCAAACCGAATATTTCCTTTTTCTTATCTAAATTGCAATGGAGCCACTACAAATATGAACGTATATTAACGTATATCGGGCTCAGCATCTGCATCTAATGTAGTGTAAAGCATTCTCGCCAATGCGGATAGTTTCGTCAAACAATTTCCTATATAACAAATATACTTACATTAAATTCTTGATATTTCCCGATTTAAAAAATACAGAAAATACAATCAGACTGTATATAAAGGAGCAGTACTATGGGTCGTCTGCACTGTGGATAGTCTCAGCGTAGCATTGAGTACTATGCTCAGCATAGGCGTGTTCTATCGTATGCTCGGCACAATAAATTCGCAAACGATTTGTAAAATCACTACCCAGCCTAAGGGTTCCCTTTCTCTACCCGAAATAAATTTCACTTTCTGGAGAACAAAAGTAAGGTTGTACATCGAGAGTACGGATTACTATGAGCACGAATTTTTGTATTTGATACTGTTATTTTAACGGAAATGATGCCAGAATGATAAATAAAATCACTATTTGTGTGATTTCACTCTGATATTTGCTTACAAATTGTAAATATCAAATAATTCATGATTGTAAATTATGAATTGTGATTTAACAGGGCCGTATCCAGGACTATTTTCAGGGGATTTTGCTGGTATAAATATTCATATGTACATGCATATACATGTATGTTATTAGGTTGTATGAAGTGTTACCGCGCTTCTAGATATACAATTCCATAAACCATACAATACATTTAACAAATTAAACTTTTTTCTTTTAGCTGCTTTTATAAAAACTGCCTACAATTCTTAAATTATCTTAACAAATAAAAAGTTATATTTATTATATATACATATATATATATATATACATATTTAACAGTTGAGTTGTAATGGCAATAATTTATAGGTTTTGATAAGTTTACAAGTATTAGATCAATATCATATACTTCGATCCTGCACAACAAACGTATAACCTTACAATACGCAAGATGTAGTTTTAGATTGTAAAGATACTGTAATCGTATTATCATGATAGTTTAGATTTTTAAATTATATGTCAGAACCCCGGTCGTATTCTGTAATAAATTTTCAAGATACTTTTACCCGTTGAAGCTCGAATACAGCAGATATCTTATTCTACACTATATGTTCAGATATAACAGATGGTTTCTATAAGACAAGATAATCTCCAATTCCAGGTTAGCTATCCGATGCTTTTAAACAAAGCTTTTCTGATGTCTGATATGTACAAACACTTATCCTTACAAAGATGGGGTTCTAGGTTAGCTATTCGATGGTTATACACGAAGCTTTCTCGCAGACATCAGATTTTGCTTAACATTTAGCCTTTTAAAGACGGTGTTCTATCTTTATAGCTTAGCTTCCCACTGGTTGTACACGACACTTTTGTTGCAGATATATGACCTGCCAAAACTCTTAGATAGTGTTCCAGGTTAACTATCCGTTGGTTATACACGGAGTTTTTCCTGACGTTTGATTTGTTTAAACCTCTAGCCTTACGAGGATGATGTTCTGGTCTAGCTATCCGATGGTTATACATGGAGCTTTCCTCGAAGACATAAAATTTGGCTTAACACTTAGCCCTTCGAGGACAGTGTTCTTGCCTTATAGGTTAGCGATCCGCTGGTTGTACACGGCGCTCTCCTTACAAACAAAAGATCTGCCAAGACACTTAGCCTTTCAGAGATAGTGTTCTAGGTTAGCTATCCGATGGTTATACTCGGAGCTCTCCTGACATCTGATTCGTCTAAACACCTAGTTCAACGAGGATGGTGTTCTAGGTCAGCTATCAGATAGTTATACTCGGAGCTTTCCTCACAGATATTAGAATTGGCTTAACACCAAGCTTATCGGAAAGGGTGTTCTAGCCTAATAGGTCAGCGTTCCACTGGCTCTACACGGCGCGGCGTTTGCCTTACAGACATATGATCTGCCAATACATTAAGTCTAACGAAGGTGGTGTTCCAGCTTACCCATCCGACGGTTATAAACGGAGCTTTCCTCACGCCAGATTTGTTTAAGCACCTAACTTTACGAGGAGGGTGTCCCAGGTAAGCTATCCGCAGTCTGTATAGGCAGCTTCCTTTACGTAATCTAATCCACCAGAACATCTAGCCTTACCGCAATGGCGTCCCTGGTTGGCATTTCTTTGCGAATCGTATACGACACTCCTTACCATTATCTCTTCCAATTACTTAAAATACCTAGCCTCGCTAGGATGATGTGTTAAGTTACCGCTCCGATGGCTCAAACACGGTACAACCATTCCAAACACCTACCCTTAGAAGGAAGTTACTAGGCTAATTATTCTATAGTTGGGTCCATGCAACGATTTGCGATGCTTCTCTGACACGCGAGCTCAGAAATACCTACTATAATGTACATTATACTCCAAAGGCAATGCAAAGTAGCCGACATAGATCAGATCAGTATCTCATTAGCTTTATACAAATGCTTCAACGCCAGTATACACTATCAATAGATTAAGCTCAATAAATCCTCAAACTCACGCCCTAAACTGTTATCACTAACATATAGCACAAATAAATCAAGTAGTTAAGCATAAAAAATAAAAGTAAAATCGAAATTTCAAAATTTAAACAATCTTTGTGTTTTTTTTTTAACATACGTTAAAAAGAGATAATAATAATGTGAAAAAAAACCAAACTTTAAATTTTGTAATTAAATTCTACAGATTTTATAAATCAATTATATTGCAATTTACAGCATGAGATAAGTTTTAAAAATGACTTAAAGGTTAATGGCAGTCTGGAAACCTCAACTGAGACATTCCGAGTCCGGAAAGATTGAGAACTGGGTGACTTCACAACATGTGTCGGTCATTAAAGCACCAAGTAAGGGTGAAGACACCTTGTCCTACGTATCAGATTAAGGACGCAAGCAACCTGAGCTCCTTAAGGAGGTTCGTCCACTCTTCCGGGGGGGGGGGGGGTGAAGGGGGGCACGTACTCTCCCGTAAGGCGC
>JAPYYV010011566.1:0-10712 GCA_030522625.1 Copidosoma aretas | reverse complement strand
CATATTCTGCTTCGCAAGTTGAGATTGCAACATAATTTTGCTTTCTTGTTTTCCAAGCAACTGTATCTCCATGCAATTTTATGAGATATCCACTTGTTGCAATTGAACATTTACAGTCCGTCAAGCTCGCATCTGAAAAAGCTTTTAATCCATCTTTAAGTCCTTTATAAGTCAATTCCAGACTTCTAGTATGTTGTAGATAACGAAACACTCGTTTAACCATCTTCCAATCATCCTCAGTTGGGCAGATTTGGTGTCCGCTCAACACATTCACGGAGTATGAAATATCCGGTCTAATTGTGTTGGCCAAATACAGCAAGCAACTAACTGCTTTCCTGTATGGCACATTTTCTCTTGTTTTTGTTTAATCTAATTTGTCAACATCTTCAGATTATCCTTTATCTTTCCTCTGTCGATTTAAAACTTGATCAGTCACCATGGGTGTCCTTTGGGGTTTTGAATCTTGAAATCCGAAATTTTCCAGCATTTTGTCAATATATGCTGTCTGTGTAAGTGAAATCGTTTTAGTTTTTCTATCTCTTTCAACTTTAATACCCACAAAGTTGCCAACCTCCCAAAGATCTGACATCTCAAATTCAGATTGTAGACCTATTTTGATTTCATTCAGTTTACTTACCCAATCGCTAGCTATCATCATATCATCCACATATAAAATCAAGACCAGGAAATCATCTTTTTCTCTCCATGTGTAGAGACAAGGTTCACTGGTATAAGACTGCCACCCCAGTTTCAATGCAGCTTTATTAAAGCGCTCATTCCATCTTTTCGGGCTGATCTTGAGTCCATAGAGAGATTTGTCTAGCTTACAAACTTTATTTTTCTTGAAACTATCTTTGTCAAACAGACCTTCAGGAATCTCCATGTAGATCTCCTCTTTAATCAAGCCATTTAAGAAGGCTGTCGTGACGTCTAGTTGACAAGTTTCCAGATTATACTTGTTTATAATTGATATTACTGATCTCACAAGAGCCAATCCAGACACTGGAGCATAAGTCTCTTGCAGATCATACTTGTTTCTATATTTGAAGCCACGAATCACCAACCGCGCTTTGAACTTCGTGTTTCCATCTTTATCTATCTTTCTCTTGAATACCTATCTGGAATCGATGATGTTTGGTTTTACTCCATCAGTATCCATTATGGGTCTATCTACTATTTTCCATACTTGATTTTTGTGCATTGACTCCAGTTCTTCGTCAACAGCTTTAAGCCATTGATCTCGATCTGGAGTTGTAATAGCTTCTTTGTAGTTTGCGGGATCTTTATTAAAACCAGCAATCAGGGCGTGTGTCTTTCATCTTTAACCTCTTCGATAAAACAATCAACATCACCCTTAAATTGAGACAGTTCATGTAATTTAATTGTGTCAATGACTCCTGCAAAACTTGTATCATTAACTGCAGTAGTTTGATTAATGCTTTCTTGAACAAACTCTCTATCTTTCCTTGAACGTCCTCGCTTCCTCTTTACTGCTTGCTCTCCCTCCGTTTCCAATAACTCTTTAGGACTATTTTCATAAAACTTAATAAACCATTCATGCTGTATAACGTCAATCTTGTAATTATTCCAGTTAACTATATTATATTTTCCCCAAATATCTTTGAATACGAGTCTTTCATGTAATCTAACATCTCGACTTTCATAAAACTTTCCATCTTCCGGTCTTACAAATATGTAACCTGTAGTCATGTAGCCAACCAGCACTACACGTATACCTTGCGGGCTAAATTTTGGTCCAGTGTTTCTTCGAAGCACTTCGCTTTTTGGGGTCAAATCTTACAGTGTGAATTTTATTTCGTATCTGATACGCGTTCAACTTAATATAACTTCTTTTAATATCTTTAATTTTTTGTACCATTACCATGGGATCAATAATATTGCATACTCTATTTTGATAGTCTAGGGACAACCTTCCTAGTAATAAATTTAAAGCTTGTTCCCTATCTTCCTCCATCTTTTCTTGGGTGATATTAAGTGTAGCTACTGTCTTAGGATCAATTGTGCGCAGAAATTTAAGTTTTAATTCTGACTGTAATTGTCGCAATAACAACTCTATCTTAGTCCGATTCCTAAGGGAATAATTGAAATATCCTGCACTATCTTTACTCACAACTTCTATCTTTAAACTATCAGAAAAATCTGATTTTCCACGCTGAAGTATCACCCAGCCATCAATGGAGTCAGAATTCAAATTTATTAATCTTTTACATGCTTTAGATGCAGGAGTAGAAGTTACAAATTGTTTCACCTCATAAGGACGATACTGTGCCAAATCACGCATTAAAGTATCCATCCTCTTTTGCTGAGCAGCAAGCCTCTGCTCAAACTCAGCTCATATCTTCTCTTGTGCCTTATTATTGGCCTCTTTTTCTTTCTTGAGTGCATCTCTTTGTTCTGAGATAACACACTGAAAGCGCATGTTAAGCCAAGAAACATGCCTCATTCTTTCTGTTATAAGCGGCGCTTGCAGCGCCTCAAAATCCTTTTTTGGTAACTCATGTAAGTTCGTTACGCGTGTTCATTAAATTATAAGTCTGATTATTTTGAGAAGTTCTTTTCGGCAATTCTATCTTTAAATCATTATTGGTGCGTGCCACGTCTATTTTTAAACTATCTATCTTTTTCATAAAACTATCTTTACTATCTTTCAAATCATTCAATCTACTATTTTTTATTAAGGGATCAATCAAATCTATCTTTCTATCTATAGAGCCTTCAATTAAAATACGCCGTTGTTTTTCACAAGTAAGTCGAACTATTCCACCTTTTTCTTCTATCAATTTAAATAAATCCGTCATTTCCGGACTGTGATATGTATTTTCTCCTAAAATAATCCAAACCAAGTTAAGAAATTTCCCGATAATCAGTCGAACGCAAACTGCATTCTCGGGAAACACAAGCGGAGCACACACATGAACGCAATGTATGCACGCCACCCGTGGGACGAGATACGGCGGACAGCCGTAGCATGCGAACGCAACCTGTCTAAGGCTACTCACCACAACAGCGTCATTCCCGCACGTTAGAACACAATTAAATAAAAAATGAGCAAAAATTACGCAAATATGCTACAGACTCATCACCCACTGAAAACAGGACCACGTTATCTTTATGAGTCACGAGCACTTCATCAAATTGGCCTATACTATCCTCTATCTTGTTATATGCATTTAATAGCATATTGAATGCATCATTACCTAAATCGAAAAGATATGGTCGTATTTAAATGTGCCCGCGAACGTTGAAAAGCAACGAGTCTTCAGTAGGGGGAACACAGAATGTGAGCATGAATGGATCCGACGGGACATTACGTCCGCATCGTATATAACAGGCGGGAGGGGTACAGCCGTCTATCAATATGACCGCTCTCATGCGCATCACCGGCCACCATGTATATCTCAGGAGACACACACACACGGCCCGGCCGAACGCAAGCCGTAACCGTATTGCATGCCTCCCCTCTACACCTCGAGGCGTCCCTCTCAGCAGCAGAAACACGTGTTCTCCTTCCCCCGCTACGACGCCAGCCCATCCCACTCGAAAACAATCACGAGCCGGCTCTCGTATTCCACGATGTCCCAAACAAAAGAAAAACACCGTCTAACGAAAAGAACCTCTATTATAAAAACAAATTAAAACAAAAACAAAAACAAACTATCCAAACCATCTCGGACTATCTTCAGACTACTATCTTTAAATATTCTCACATTTATTAATTTATGATAAAACACAACGAACAGGATATAAATGACACAGAGACAACTTTACAATACAAAACTTATTCTAAACAATATACTTACTGCCATCCTTTTTCTTTTTCTCGACAGTCCTCTTAACAGCGCCACCCGAAGCCTGGCGAATCGAGCTTGCTTCCTCGGCTCGCACTGACCCTGACATTTGCGCGACCTCCTTGTCGGCTGCATGCTGTCCTGCCTCTTCGTCGGACCACTGCACACCTTCGGGATAGCCTTGAACGGGATGATCGGAATCTTCTTCCACCGCATGTCGCTCGTCATCCTCCGAGAAAATATTTGCCTTCTCAGCCATTTCATTCACAAGTCTTTTGATAATACTATCTTTTAATAACACACGCGTGAGGCAGTACGAAGTAAGAAGAAACGAAACGAGAAAAATATCTCTTTTGAAAAAACACGCAGGCGATCACTTCCTATGCACAAAAAACCCACAATCAAACGCTCCTAATAATGGCCCATAACCTGTGAACGTGATTGTAGGCCGGGCATGAGCGGATTAAATAAAAGTGAAACATACCTTTAGTTCAAAAAGAACAAACAAGACTTTATTTAATCTATCTTTTCAACCATCTAAAAGTACTATCTAAATAAACACAAAAAGCTGAAGGAAAGACGTGAGAGAGATGTGCATTAAGCAGTAGACTACGCGAGAGAAAGAAAGTCTACAGCAGAGAATATAGGCGTTGCCAAGTATACATACACCAAATAAAAAAAACATATGAACTCAGCTACTAGCGCCTCACTTCATCTTACATGAACATTTTGATCCATTTATTGAGGTTATGTCAAAAATAAACAGTAGAAAAGTTACAAATTTTTTGATTATGTACAACTTTAACGTTTAAATTTTTTTAGATAGGTCTACTGTCCATAGAAATTTTAGAAAACCACGTTTTTTCCATAAAAATATTTGTTGCGGTTCTGTCGATTTTTCCCAGTTTAAGAACTATTTATCCTGGATTTTTTCGCCATTCTTATACCGCTAATGATTCTCGGTCTTTCAAAAGCGCTTGAAAACTTATTTAAAATGTAAAATTTTGATTACAATACGTAATGATTTTATGAATCATTATCTTTCAAAAAATGAACCACTTTAAGTGAAGCGAAGATAAAACAATTTGGATTGGTTGGTCCGATGAGAATGATGTGATGCTGTTAGTTTGTACTTATGGACTTGTGCATATCCTTTTATTGGTTGTGAGTGAAGCGCGCGCAGGTTGATCTAGTATACTTAAGAAATTTTAAATTGCACGTTTTCTACTTTTAAGAGTTTATTTTTCTACTTGAGGTTTAGAGTGTGATCATTTAGCGTTGATATCTTAATATACTGTCAGGTAACTAGTTGTACTTCTGAAAGGGTCAATCTTAAGAACTACGTAAGGCTCTCTGTTGTTAGATGTTTATTTTACTTTGTTTGACTTTTTATATAAATAAGTACCTAAATTAATTACCCTGCATAATAGCTTAAGGTGGCTTATCACGCATATATAGCATATATTTTAAATAATTTATTATAAATTTTTATTAATATTATGGAAAGTGTCACTTAACCTGATAATAATATAGCTAGTACTAAATATCATGAGATTTCTTTCGTACAATTTTGTTTTAAAATTTTTCAGATACCGAAGCTTGAAAAAAAATTCAATAAATTACTTTAATCTTTTTCAATTAACATGAGCTTTTTAACTTTTCAGGCTCATTCTCTTCCTTGAATAAATCCATTGGGAGTCATCAGGGAAAAAATGAGCCCGAAAAGATGAAAAACAGACGTTGATTAAAAGCGGTTAAAGTAATTTATTGAAATTTTTTTCATGCTTCGGTACCTCAAAAATTTAACAACAAAATTTTTTGAAAAAAATGGCATGATATTTAGCACAAGCTATATTATTATCAGGTTAAGTGACATTTCTCGTAACTTTTAATAACCGTTCATAATACAAAACTCAAAATATGTGCTATATATGCGTGATGAGCCACCTTAAGTCGAAAGCCCGACCTTTGATGTTGTTTTTTTCAACAGTTTTTTTTTGTAACCTATAATCAAGTTTACAATACAGATACACTAAATTTTTATAGATTTTGTACTTAACACCTATTACCTAAATTAACCTTAGAAAAAAGTGCAAAGCTTCTTCCAAATACATAAGTTGTTTGACAGCCACTAATCTAATATATGCATATAATGTAAGCAACTTTCTTAGTTTTTTCGAGGCTTTCTGCTGTACGTAAGCATCTTGACAATTTAAAATTTTTGTTTTTCTAAAGGCTAGCAATATAACATACATTTTGAACACAATGTTTCAAACATTTGCCACATTTTAATAGCCTGAAAGTTGCAAAAACCGAACATAAACAAGGGTGTGGGGAACCGAAACTTCGATCAGAAGTAAAATTTGAGCTACGCTTGTAAAGAAAGGGTAGGTTTCACAATAATATAACAATATTATTGTTCATATGATGTATAAAATCACGGATAATCTGATAAAAAAATTCTTGTAGGGATAAACGGTACAGTGATTGACCCGTTAAGGTAGGTGAAACATTAAGATCAAAACAATAAAATACAAAAAACATAGTGTGAAAACGTTTACTGGTAATACAATAACCAGAATCACTAAGAATAAGGTGAAAATATTTTTTTAAACTGCTAAAAATGCACGGTATATGCGAAAAGACAGTTATTGACCCTTCGAACATAGTCACTGACCCTCTATTTTATAGTCATTGACCCACACAACTGATATCGGCTAATAAACACGGACAGAAGATTATAAAATGCATTATAAATATGTTTATTTTTTATTTTAGTAAGCATTTCAAGTATGTAGAAGTATCATGTAAGTTTTAAGAAAGTTTTCCAACGAAATTATAAAAACGTCAGGTCAAATAGGATACTATATTATTGATTGAAAAACTTTTTTTTATTATTCACAATAGAGATTTGAATTATAAAATATATTATAATCTTTTTGAAATTATAAATTATTTAATCACAGCATGAAATCTAGTTTGTTCCCCTCTTAATGACTTGGACACTCTTAATCCTTGGTTTATTTGTTTGTTCTTTTGGCAACTCGGACTTTTCCTAGATAACAGAGCACTATTTTTCTTCCTTATCTTATTAATATTCTGATTGTATTTCTATCATTGCCTATTTTTAGTAATCAAAATTTTTCTTTGCTTTCTTTTAAACCCTTTTTTATTTTCTAACAACTCTTGTTTTTTTAACTCTTATTCTTTTTATTTCTAATGTTTTTTGCTCAATTTTTGTTTCTCTTATAATCTCTATTTAAGTGACGAAATTGCATAAGTTCTTTTCCTGCAAATGTTTTAGCTTTTTGCTTTGGTGTTGGGATCCAATTTAGAAACCCACTCAGCTTTTTACATTTATTCTTATTAAGTGATAACTCTAATACACCATCATAAATCTTAATTTTCTTTTTGAAGGCAGACAAAGTATTACTATCAATATCAACAGTAGATAAAACTATATTTATCAACAACAGTATAGCTATTAACTCAAATCGTATTTTTAGTATTCACTTTGGTGCATTAATATTTCCTTTTTGAATAATAAATCTGATACTTCCAAATTTTCAATCTCAATATTTAACTTGTTATCTAGGCTCTTTATTTAAACTACTATCATTACTTACTAAGTTGTCATCAACAAGTTACTTAACTAGTCAATACCAACGTTCTATATGTTAATGTCGCGAAAATTTTCCCTTCTTTTCTCACTGTGCACAGAGAGAAAAAAAATGGCCTGCTAGCATGAAGGCGATGGAGCTGGTAACATTTCGTCATTCGATGCGTGCGCAGCGTAGCTGCTATGTGCTGCTCGCCACTCTGCGACGGCTTGCCAGCGTCGCCGCAATGGAGATGAGCCATAACAGTGCTGTAATGGGAAGAAGCAAAGCTACACGTGCTTTGCTTACATCAGAAGTACGGCCGTGACGCGTGGCTGCCGAGGGCGCTGACGCATAGCTATAGTCACTGGCGGGTCGCATAGACGGCGATAGGATATTCCCATCGGCCTCCATGCTTTTGATCTCTCAGTCATATATATTTTTACATCTGCTCGTGTTGGAGTACACTTTGTTTTAAACGCCTGTTGTAACGCATTATTTATTCTTCATCGCTAACACTTTAAGTTTTTATATTAAAGCGAGGATTTATTTATCTGTTGATTATGGACGCCTATATATAATGTTTGTCAATTACAATAGTTGAAATAGTGCCTTGTATAGGATCCAAGTATAACCTTTCCTTTTCAAACATTGTATAATTGTAAATGTTGATCATGTGATTCGTACATCACCATTTTTAACCATTGTAAAATAAAAAATGAGGTTTATTGCAACACGATATGGTTTCTAAGGTGTATACTGTTCAAATATAACTTAAATACTGTATCAAATGTAATTAAATTAAAAATTAAAGCTGAATGTAACAATCAAATAATAGTTATTATTTCGACATCGAGTATTTAATAATACATGTCAAATGAATAATTTTTAGAAGTCACTAAATGTATAAATCTGTAAGTACCAGGGTTCCAAAATATGTAATTTTTCAACTAGACAATCACAATTAAAATTTGATTCTCAATTGAAAGTTAATTTACTATTTTAAATTTAAACCTGTATTTAAATTTAACTATTTCGTAAAATACGTCATTTTTTTCTTTATTTGCTGTGTTCTTTAAAGTTAAAAGACTAATACGTCTTTTACAGTGTTTCATAACATTTGACATCCTATTTAAATTAATAAAAATAAAATCTAATTCTCAATTAAATCCTATTTTCATTAACAACTAAATTATTTGTTAATTGAAGGCTCGGGTGGAAATCCACACCCCGGAAATGATGTCGTACTTTTGCTCCGAGTAGCGTACACGATTTTTTATCATATGAGGGTAAAAATACGTGCAATGTCAATATTTTTAATAAATAATGTACATTAAAACAGAAGTAGTTGCTATGTTGCTCGTCGGCTGTACCTAAGGCATGCGCAGTGTCAGTCTGTACTATATTCTACTGCCATGCTCCTGTGACAGTCGTTCATTTATATATTAAGTCTAATTATCACGATTTCATTTACATCTGCAAATATTTAAATTCATATCAGAGTACAGATGAATGTGATAATCACAAAACAATAAGCACATGCACAATACAAGTACACGATACGGGAATGTTGTGTACGTAGTTACTTATTGTGTACATGTACGTGGTACATATGATTCACTTGTTTCGCTTTCACAAGTAAGATTTTAGAATCTTAAATCCTCCAACATCAGAATGTTGTGAAATTCTTGTCGAGTTCGGGTATAAACAAAATAAAATGATTTGCAATCCCGCACAATTTTTACTTATTTCTAAGGTAACGTAACTTTTATGTCCGTCAACAAATAAAATTGCAGATAGATTTATATTTTCTGCGAGGGGATGAGGATAAAAAATTTTCTCTAGATACTTTATAAACAACTTTGTATTCTTCCAACCACTTTAAGTAATACCTAATACACAGTCTTCACCCAAATTTTTATATTTTGCATGATCATACCTGAGTAAGAACTTACGTATGAAATGACGTTTGATCTTCGACCGTATTCCTATGTAAGTTCTTCCGTAAGTTCTAACGTAAGTTCTTACGTTCAAACTTTAATAAAAGCTTTAAAAATTCGGAATAAATCTTTTGTTTATAATTAAATGATACGAACGGTCATGTTCAACGTGAGTAGCAATAGAATTAAAAAAAAAAAATGCACTGATGGGTCTTGAACACGGTAATGTTTGGATTACCAGACAAGTACCTTACTCACTTGGACAGTGTGATCCGATGTGAGAGGAGGAATGTTCGTCTATATACTTAAAGTGTTTTACATCAGGGTTCACGTTAACCTAAAAAGTTTTTTTTAAGTCCGAGAAGTATAAAAGTATTTATCATTGTGATCGTACTATACTACTAAGAAACAATAATATGTAATAATCATTTGGCTAAGTAAGTATTTAAAGGATGGATTTAAATACTACTATGAGATTTATTACATAATAATGTAATGGTAATTATATGAACTTTACTTTACAAATGTATGACTGTAATCATGATATTATAGTAGAATCTTTGAATAACTCACAAGTCCCAGAAAAACACTACTGACTCACAAATAATCTTTTTTTGCAGTCTCTTCAATTTTTGAACGGCTTACATGGTTTGTAAGGATCCTGTAATCAGCAAATCCTGTGAATATGCACTACACAATTCATCATCTGAAAAATTATTTATAATATAAGTTAATGAGACTATACTTTTATATGCTCTAGCATATATCGTTGCCGAGATATATTATTAGAAACAATTACCATGAATAATTTATTTGCTTCGTAATTGTGTATTGCTTTTTTATAGGATTTGCTAATCGGGATCCTTACAAACTAGGTAAACTATATAAAAATTTTAGAGACCGCAAAAAAAGGTCATTTGTGCGGCAGTATAGTGTTATCTGTAACTTGTCAGTTATTAAAAGATTCTAATATAATCTCAAGATTACAGGCATACATTTGTAAAATAATATAACATCTACAGTTGATACAATTATCATTACATTACTATGAAATAAATCTCACAGTAGTATATAAATCCATCCGTTGAATACTTACTTAGCCAAATGATTGTTATATATTATTATGTTTCTTAGTGGTATAGTACTATCACAAGGATAAATACTTTTATTCTTCTCGGACTTTTAAAAAAAAAAACTCCTTAGATTAACGTGAACTCTGATGCAAAACACTTTATATACACGAAAATTCCTCGAGCAGTCGTAGTACAGTTGGCTAAGGCGCAAGTCTGAGGTACGGCTGCTCAAGTGGGGCGAGGGTTCGAATCCCGGTCGGTGCAGGATTTTTTCAAAAACTGTTTCCGGCT